>VMBQ01009491.1:62194-73843 GCA_007657795.1 Dreissena rostriformis
AAACAACGTAAGTTGTTCTTGATATTTGCAAATCTATTTTTCAATTTTGCGAACAAACACCTTGCCGGAAGTTGTAAAACAATGAAATTCGATTGGTTTAACAACACGCACCTGCTTGCACACGTCATCGTTATTGTTTTTGACCGATGCAGTTCGGTCACATTCGGTTCTTATCGACGGTTTCTCTAGACATTAATCGAGAAGATGCTTTTTGAATCGATCATTTCAATCAAGTAATACGCTTCCGTTTTTGTCAATGTAAACAAATGTCATTGTCGACATAGAGGCTATGCAGTTTCTTAGGTATGTTGATGGGGCTAAGCCAGATAAAGCACTTCCAAAATAGAAAATTGAGAATGATTTAGAGAAAAAGGAAGCCAAGAAATGGTACGAGGACACCAGAGAACGCTCTTTTCAAGAGCACTGATGTAACGATCGACCGTTTATATTCTAGTGACTGATTAGATGTCATTGTTTTCACTACTGTTGAACGAAATGTTCAGCTTTACTATGTGTAGCATTTAAGTGCTTAAATGTTGTGATTTGTTATATTTTTGGTTAAAAAAGTTCGGGCATGTAAAAAATATGTTGGGCATGTAAAAATTCTTAAGTAACTGGCCCGACTGGCATGTAACTTTTCAAAGCTAATTTTGAAGACTGTATATATGTGGAGCATAATTAAAGCAATTAATGAATATTCCAATTAAAAGAATTTTCTTGATTCTTAGACTTAAGTCTTAGAATTGTTTGGTGAATATGGGCCCCTGTCCTTAAGTCGGTCTGCCTTATTCTCAAGAAAGCATAGTACGACCCTAGCATCCTACCAGGATATTTCCCCTGAGTCTTTTCTCCGACTTGGCAATGTCCTCCAGTGTCTTGTAATAGAGGCTCTCTCCAAGGTGTAGCCTGCGCTTGGCAAAGTCCAACTGGCTCCCGGAACAGTTCTCAGTCGGCTGTAAATATATTTTAGTTTAAACCAATTTGTTTTAGCATTTAAAGTACTTACTAGTTATTTGAAACACTCTCGAGTCCGTTTCCTGGGACTAGAACCCGTACTTAGTTTCTATGGGGGAGATCTAAAGAACCCAATGGAAATAAAACCCGTGACCTCCCGGTCGCTAGCAGACACCATATCCACTACGCCAAGTCGACCTGTTGGCTGTAAATATATATGAGGCCATCTGGGAAAACCGGGATAAAAGCATGAGCGTAAAGCGTCTTCCTGAGTTAGGCTGAGCGGTCCACACAGGCTAATAAGGGATGACACTTTCCGCCTCAACTGGATTTTCGCTTAGAAGAGACTTTCTTTAAACCAAAAAAGCAGAAAAGTGTCGTACCAGATTAGCACGTGTGGATTAAGAAAGCCCACAACTTCATTAAAATGTTAGATTAAGGAAGTAATCTATCTACCTTTATAGCTAATGACATAGACAGACCTATCAATCTGCACAGAAAACCTCACAGAGTTTAAGTTAATGAAGATTTGGTCTTGTAAATGTTCACATAAATATTTCAAAATGCATCTTTCATTTAAGAAGTTGTAAGTGAAGCAATGAAGTTAATGTTAAAATTTGCCAAAACCATTACCTCTGATTTAATTATATTCTAACCACATGAAACAAAAATAGCAGCAAAAACATTTGTATATAAATTGTACCATATTTTCTAATAAGGATTTTGAAAGAAAAATTTAGACATTTTATCTTTTACTTCTTGGTAAGTATTACGCAATGCACATTATTCACCACTTTGATCACCCATATTCTAGGAGGAGTACACATGTATATCAAGGAAGTGATAAATATTTTACATAATCGTTCACCCATCACTGCACACATGTTTCTAGCAATTAAACAATTTTCGTGTATCTCAATTTGAACCTCTCTTTGTGAAAAGGGAGTTGAATACATTTGCGTGAAGTGTTGTCCCAGATTAGCCTGTGCAGTCTGCACATGCTTATCAGGGACGACACTTCTCGCTTTTATGAAATTTTTCGTTAAAAGAAAGTCTTTTGTTAGCAAATATCATGTTTAGGCGGAAAGTTTCGTCCCTGATTAGCCTGTGCAGACTGCACACGCTAATCTGGGACTACACTTTATGCACATGCATTAAACCCCGTTTTCACAGAGCCAGGCTCATTTAGAGTGTAATAAGATTGCCACAACATGACAGTTATTGTTCCATGAACGTTACAAGAAATGATTAAAATTCATGGGTAATAACCACCTCATTACCTTCCACAGAAAATAAATGTTTCGATTAAAAAAATATGAATTTCACCAAAAAAATGGGGGTTAATTGGTTAATGTACCACAAAAAGTGTGTTGCGTTCACTTCTGACACAATACAAACCGTAGACCCATTTTGACAGGCATCCATTAGAACTGTCCAAATTTAATTACATTCCTTCCCAAGTCGGATGATTCAATTAAGACAACACTTATAAGTAATTGACTATTTACCCCCAAAACTTCAGTAATTCTCGAAGACATAGCCTGTCAAAGTCCCAGAGTTTACACAAATGGGCTTTGACTTACGGAACAAACAACACAATTCAAATAAAGGTATTGACTTTTAAATTCTTAGAAAAGTTCATATTATTCCCGGGCAGTAGTCATTAGCACACACAATGCAGAGCACTTGCAGGGCCAAAGAAACAAGGTTTATATCAAACTTAAGTTTATTAATATGAAATGTTTTTTGAATTTTTAAAGAGATTTCTATTTGTCTGAGTCACAACTGCCCGAACACGTAATTTCATCTGTGCTAAAAAAAATGTGTTTGTGTGTGTGTGNCTTAAAAACAATTATCAATTCATTTCTACAGTCGAAAATTGTTAAGCATTTTTTTTTTCATTATATAATGGGTATTTAAACCTTTACACATGTTATCTGGAGCAACGGTTCTGATGAATGCAAAACAATTCAAGTCTTCACAATCTTAAGCTGGGCCACGGAATACAATTAAACTAGTTTTACCCTTTTCAGCAAGGAGCAAATTTGCAGGAATAAGTCCCAAATGTTTTATCACAATACCTGGACATAGTGGTTGCAGAATATCTCGCCCATGTCCTTCACCCGTGTTGCTATGGTATCCACCAGGCTGGCGTCTCCACTCTCCCTGAAACATTACCAACATCCATGCATGCGAGCCTCACTCTGTGAAAAGGGGGTTTAATGCATGTACGTAAAGTGTCGTCCCAGATTAGCCTGTGCAGTCCGCACACTTTCTGCTTTTATTGTTTTTCTGGTTTAAAGAAAGACTCTTCTTGACGAAAATCCAGTTTATGCGGAAAGTGTCGTCCCTGATTTTAGCCATTGCATAAAACCCCCTTTTCACAGAGTGAGGCCCATATGAATGTGACGTCTATAGCTACAGTCCAAGGATGGAAATTAGCCCTATTATTCTGCTGGCCACCTGTCCATTAAATTGGTGTTTAAGTCCCTTGATTGCTTGTTCTTTATACAAAACGTTTGGCAAGAATAGTTGGCGACTGATCTCTCACTTATATCTGGAAATAGTAAAATGTAAGGCGACCAAAACTCTGCATCTTAATCAACAAGATGTTTGTGAAACATGTATGCTCAAGAACTTTCGGCCAAGTCATCAATATGTCAATTAAGAAGAGTTAATTTGACCTCCAACTGGTTTACTTCAATAGCATCTTCCTTTCATCATGAGAGTATACTATTTTGGATGATCTTCGGATCAGAGTTTTCCTTAGATATATTGCGGAAACAAAGTGGTTTATGGAGATTTTCATGGCACAAGCCCCTGAGACCTTGGCCTTTATAAAACCTTATGAGCTGAAAATCAATATGCATCTTCCTTTCCAACTTAGTAACCCCATAGCAATGACCCTAATCAAGGCATCCTCAAGGTACCATGCAGAATTGAAATGGTCAACCAAAAGTCTGACCATTCAATCCATGAACATGGCTGACATTCACAAAGCAACTTAGGGAAGACAAGAGTAAATTTCTTAAATTCATAAAATTCCTTAAGTCTCCGGTTTTATTTTATCTTTAGGCCTTTATGCGTTTACAAGTTTAAAACAAGTAACTTCGGCTCAGATCACTACTATTTTATCAAAAACCAAAAACATTTGATTTTCTATAGAAAATATTTATATAAAAATATGACTTTAGAACAACTTAAGTTAAGATTTCCCAAAGGAGCTTTGTGATTCTGGCCCAGAACAAAGCAAATACCCCCCACTCCTTCAAATGGGGGAATAATGAGGAAAAATATATGAACATATTTTTCGTTCAAATTCGGAGCCTAGGAAAAAGGTATATATTTTTCCCAAATGGGACTTAAAAATTCCCAATCAAAGGTTTCCAACTAAAGTTGTTTTTTTTGTTTTTTTGTTTTTTTTTAAATTAATCTCAACATTTAATTTATCACCCATACAGCTCTGTAAGTTGAACTTAAGTACAAATAATATTAACAACACTTTTATTCTCAATTTTAAAGAATTTGTAAGCAAAAAAACAACACGTATTTCCAATTTTAGCCAAAGCGAAGCCATTTTTCCCAATCCAAAGGGACCTGGCCCTATTCCCAAAATGGTGAGAAAAAAACACAGCTATAATGTCTATCGTTTTATCATTAGACCTCTATGCTAGCCACGTAGAAAAGTATCTAAGCTTTTGAAAACAAAAAAATTAAGAAATATTTAACTACTGAACGTGTACATATAATCTCATTAAAACCGTCTAGACATTTTTATTTAACATCCTGTTCCATATCATGGTAACCTCAAGTCATCAACAACATTACATGTACATCATTCAGAATACTAATCCTTTTATTTCTGAATTCAGCAAGAAGAGAACTTTGAACCATCGTGTCAATCAAGAGCATGACCTTGCAGTTTATTTTTCTATTTTTACACACAAAATTCCAATTTCTTATTAAATTGAACAACTTATAATGCAGCTGCTGAAAGTCTGGTATAAACAGCAGTCAAAAACCTTACTATGGGGCCAATTTGGATTCAATCAGGGCCAATTTGGATTCAATTAGGATCATCTGCTATAAATTTAAACCATGCTCATACCTTTATCATAAATATAAGCAATGAAATAATACATGGAAATTTGTTTCACCTGACAATTTCAATGAATTTGTTTTTTATGTGAGGGAGAGGGTGTGATGGTTAGATTTATACACATTTGTTTAAAGTGCACTTAAAGACGCACACCTGAAACTATCAATGCAAGGTGATAATTATGTTCTTTGTACTGAACTCTAACGCAACCCATATTTTGAGCATCAAACCTTTTAATTTAGCATCAGTATTAACACACAAAACCTATTCAACAACATCAACAATGCCATTTACACACCATGTAGTAATGTAAGTACATCATTTTGGTTCTCAATCATTAATTATACAAATCTTGATTAAACCTATTTTCAAAGCAACCCCAAGAACTTTTATTTCAGAGGAAATGAGGATCGTAAATGAACTGCCGTAACGAATGTTCGCAAAATGAACAATTACCAGTCACAGCTTCCAGTTGATTAAATCATAAATCTTTTCAAAAGCTAATTTTCTACAAGAAATGAATTATCACAGACAAGATTTGTTACTCGGCAACACAAAAGAAGCAAAAGAATAGCACAATTTTATATGAGAACAAGTGGAAAAGATTCCCATCCACAACGTTTATATAAACAACAGTCTTGTACAGTGGAGTTTGTGTGGTCATTAAAGTGCATGGAAACCAGATCTTGAACTTACTTCAACAGTAAATGCAAGATCATGTTGTTTATAATATGCACAATATACCCGAGACAAATGCCACAAGGTACTAATCCTTTTTTAAATGTAGGTGAACAGAACAGGTCAGGGCAAGTAAAAATAAATCACATTTTAGCGGCGAAAAAAAGACCGCTCTCACACTTTTTAACAATGGACACCCCTTGATCGACATTTAATTTCTCCATCCAAATTCCACCCCTCTCAACTCAATTTGTCACTTCAAGTTTATACTTACATACCATTCTTTTCTATCCACGGTCAGAAAGATAGATAATGTATTATTAAACCATTTAGCAAACCAATGAAATTAATGGCAGCCACTTAAGCCTAAAGGTCATGGATTTTCACAAGTTCCCTAATTTGGCATTAAATTGCCGATTGTATATCAAAGTACATAGGCAAGCAAGAGGGTAACCTTTTGAGGTCAAGCTGTCAACAAAGGTAGGAATTATCTTGTCAATTGGTGAATGCTTAAATATTACCGATCAAAAACCAAACATTGGACAAGTTTGGACAGGCTGGCCAGTAAAATTATAGCCTGTTAACCATTTACCACTCAGAGATGGATTTTTACAGATTTAAAGTCTCTTGAAAATCAAATAAATTAAAGACCTATTTTACTAGATTCAAGTTTTAAAAGATTTATTTCCAACCCTAAGGTACTGATGAGCAGCAAATGGCATAAAACCTGAACAGCCTGCGATTTACTCGCAGGCTGTTCTGGTTTAATGCTGGTTGCATAAGCTATTTCCACTTTGCTTCTTAGCCAGAAACGGTTAAAGATTAAAGGTTGAACAAGCAAATTAGTAGAATTGATATCCCCCGCAACATATATTTTGTTTAAGGATGGGTGCAAATCGGACCGATGAACATGCTACGATACAAAGGGCCATTACTCCGCTATAAACACAGATGGTGTACAATGCCATTTGGCATGCATCATCCTCTTATCCATATATATACTCATACCAAGTTTCAATGAAATCCGCCCAAGCACTTCCAAGATATGGCTCTGGACACAAAAGTGCCTATAGTAAAAAGCATTTTTTCAAGATACAAAGGGCCATTACTCCGTTATTAACAGATGGTGTACAATGCCATTTGGCGTGCATCATCGTCTTATCCATTGATATACTCATACCAAGTTTCAATGAAATCCGCCAAAGCACTTCCAAGATATGGCTCCGGACACAAAAGTGCCCGACGGACGGACAGCCGGATGGACGAACGGACAACGCCAAAACAATATCCCACCGCCTCTGGCGGGATATAAAGAGAATAAAAATGTCTCATTAATGTTGCACTGTATTGAGACTTCATTCTGATCCAATTGTTATGCCCTATGGAGGCATCATAAAGTGAATACTTTTTTACCAGAGACCATTACATAACTTATTTGTCATTTTGTTTACCCAAGAGTTTGGTTTTTCACTTTACAGTATTCACATAAAACGCAATAAAAAAAAAGTCATCTTACAAGTTTTTATGTCAAACAAAACAAATGCATGAATGGGCACACAGACAGGGGCAGCGCATGATGCATTACCACCATTCTATAAATGGCCAAAGACATAGCAATAAACTCCGATATGATTGGTCCCAATAAAAATAGCGATATTGTCCCCATTTAAAACCAATGTGGCAAAGTTGATGGTAACAAGGAACATTCACAATGTGGCATAGTTGATAGTAATAAGGAACATAAAAAACAAGATGTGTTTGTGAAACACAATGCACAATGTCCCCTTTTGAGCGATTTTCACCCATAAATTTGACCTTTGACCTTGAAGGATGACCTTGACCTTTACCTTTCACAACTTTAAATGTGCAGCTCCATGAGATACACATGCATGCCAAATATCAAGTTGATATCTTCAATATTGCAAAAGTTATGATTTTGACCCATATATTTGACCATTGACCTTGAAAGATGACGTTGACCTTTCACCACTCAAAATGTGGAGCTCCATGAGATACACATCCATGTCAAATATCAAGTTGCTATCTTCAATATTGTAAAAGTTATGGCCAATGTTAAAGTTTGAGCGATTTTGACCCATATATTTGACCTTTGACCTTGAAGGATGGCCTTGACCTTGACCTTTTACCACTCAAAATGTGCAGCTTCATGAGAAACACATGCATGCCAGATATCAAGTTGCTATTTTCAATATTGCATAAGTTATGGCCAATGTTAAAGTTTGAGCGATTTTGACCCATATATTTGACCTTTGACCTTGAAAGATGACCTTGACATTTCACCACGTAAAATGTGCAGCTCTTTGAGATATACATGCATGCCAAATATCAAGCTGCTATCTTCAATTTTGCAAAAGTTATGGCCAATGTTAAAGTTTGTGCAAACCAACACACCAACAAACAGACAGGGCAAAAACAATATGTCCCTCAGTGTATACTGGGGGGACATAAAAAGTTGCCGTGGCGTAATGGTGTTTGCCTAGTGACCATGAGGTCACCTTTTATATCCCCACTGTGGGAGCGTTCTTTTGATCTCCCCAATAAACACTAAGTTCTGGTTCTACCCAGAAAATGGACTCAAGTGAGTTTCAATGAGCCTTAGGCTTTTTATGCAATCAAGCTAAAATAAATAGGTTAAAACTAAGAAACATACAAAAAGTGGTAGTTAATATACAACAAGCCTTATGTATAATGCAAAGACATGCTTCAACGATTACAGATCAAATTGTTGTTTAATACTTTGATGGGACAATCTTAACTTAACCCAGGTGTAGAATCCCTCTTGCAAGTGACTGGTGCAAAATACCAGTGTGATAATTCTCTTAAGTACTTGTGAACTAGTGTGTTGTAAGAAGTGCACATTTTATTAACACTAGACATCGCATACAACAAATTATATATCTTCTGAAGGATAACAAATCAATTATAGCCAATCTTTATTCCCCATTTGATACTAATAATGGGATATTAGTGGACACAATTCTTAGAAACACCATCTCCTAGATCAACGGGGCATTAACAATGGAATCTCAGAAGAAACAAGGCTTGTCACCATAGGATGACATATGCCCTGTTTTCCCACATTTTTCTAAACCTTAACGCAAAGTGTTTTTCCACATTTTTCAAAACCTAAACGCAAAGTGTGATGGAATTTCAGACGGACAGACAGTGCCCACTATATGCCCACCTTCGGGGGCATAAAAAAAAAACATCAGATTAAGGGGGCATATCAAGGGGAAAATAATTGTTGAGAAGTATATTTTGTTAACACAGTTTTTTTTTATTTTATTTACAGGAAATGAGTCAATCGCTACTTGGACTTTCTTGGAAAAGCCAAGATAAATTAACTTGGATTTTCTGAGATAGGTAGAGTAGTGAACGATTGCCAATTGGGACTTAACATGTTAATCCAACAATTGCTTCTAAGTAACAAATGCATGAATCATTTAGAATATCAGTCTTGAGACAAAGGAAGCAAAATTTGTTGGCTCTATAGGTGTTATTTTTGGTATAAGCTTCACATTGATGACATCAAAAATGTCAATTCACACAGATTTCAAGGTGTTTCAAGATAGGTATAAATGACAGCGACTTTTTGTTTGATACGTTTTCACAAATAGAAAACACAACTGCAAACATGAAAATTCAGATAATATAATTAGGGATGGCTTCGAATACCTATATCGGTATTTGAATATTCGCAAATCCATTCAATCAAATATTTGAATATTCGCATAAAACGGCTGGATTGATTTAACTTCTATTACTCAGTTTTGTATCCAGAAGGGATATTAAACATAAATTGACACAGAAATACAATTGAATATACAATTGTTGTGTTGAGAAATAGAAAGAAAATGTAGCTTAATTGTAAAAACAAACTTTGAAAAAGCCTATTTAGGCGAAATATATCAGAAAAAAGTGAAACTTGTTATGTGTTAACTTCCATTGTTTTGTAAGTTATATCCGTTTGCTGAATACGAGGCTGTTATTTAACGTTGCTATCGAATAATTGTATCGCTGTCGGCTCATACTATGACCGATACTGTAATCGGGCACAAATAGAAGGACAAACATCATGTCATAGAATTTTATTTTTATTTGAAAATTTAAAGTAACGATAGCATGTACATTTATATATAGAATGTTAAGAAATATATCAATAAGGCATGCAAAGTACACCAAATATTCAAGAACAAATATAAAGAAAAACATCATGACATATATTTTTTTTTTATTTAAAATTTTAAAATAACGATATAATGTTTGTTTATAAAAAGAAACATATCAATAAGTCATTTATATCATTTGTTAAATTTGAGTAATTCACACATTTTAATGTCTGTTCAAACTGTGATCACAGAAACTAAATTATTATTCGCCAGTCAATTGAAGCCTTTAATCGGCACCTAATTGACAAACAACAGTTCGGCCCTTTCTTAGAGTGTGTATATTGCATTGCGCAATTAGACTAATTCACACATTTTACTGGCTGTTCATACTGTGATCACAGACACTTAATAATAATTTGCCAGTCAATTGAATCCGTTAATTGACACCCCATTGACAAACAACAGTTCGGGGCCTTTCTTAGAGTGTGTATATTGCATTTCGCAATCAACGCTGATACGGGCCGCGTTATCAGTTTGACACGAAGAACGTCATATCAAACATGTTAATCCCAAATGATTTCGGGTGCCAATTAGTTAGCGGCTTGCAGGTCATTTAATATTTGGGCAAAAACGTTTGAAAAAAAAATTGTAAATATGCGAATATCAATTCTGTTATTCGAATACTGACCATTCAATCGAATATTCGAATATTTGAATAATTTTGCCATCACTATATATAATCGAAATAAAAGAAAAATAAGTTGCAAACTGTGATTATATAAATTGGTAAGTATAATATCAATTAACAGAAGAGGATTTGCCTAATAAAACAAAGTGTTTTCACAACAAGAGGGCCATGATGGCCCTGTATCGCTCCACTGTTTTTTTTATGCGAAAAAAGCGTGTAATGCGCATGGCAGCGCTATAGATAACAAGCGTATTCGCGTTATTACGCAATTAAAATAACCAAAAACGTAATTAAAATCAAAATAAAGCGTACAAAAACGCAAATACAAATTTAATAACGTAATTCCCGTAAAAAACCTTGCGTCACGAAACGCAATTCTTACGAACACCGGACGTATTTTTTAGACTGGTTATTTTCCGTACACAAATGTACCAAATAGTTTAAATGCCGTCCTATGAAGAAAATAAGGCAGTCTTTTCAGCGGTTATCAATCTTTGGGGTAGTATTGTAATTATTCGTAGACCCGTCCGATTTCTACTTTCATTTTCTGAAATAATCAAAATGGCCACTCGTGGACGTAAAAAGAGAGTCGTTACACAAAGAAACACGTCAGACAGGTATTTACCCCAGAATATTGGGGAAACCGAAAACTTCTGTGCTACTTTGCAGAAAGATCTGTTGCAAGATGTGATCATTTCTCCCGAGAATGTAGTTCGCCCGTTATTACCGGAGATTTTGCTACAAATGTTGATTTATTTTTCACATGCATATGTGATCAGGCAGATCTTGTAGTGTACAATTTAAGGACCAGACTTTGATCAGAAATTCAGTAATTGTTTGTTGTTATGTACAGGTACCTTTTTAAATTCCATTTGTATAAATAATATAGTTACCTTAGTAGATTTTTATTATATTATATATGTCATTCCCTAAATTACCCAATTGAGTTGAAAAACCGGGGGTGAAAAACCCAATTAAGCTCAAAAGTAGGGGGTGACAATTTTTGCTAAAACTCTATTGAATTTACAAAAACCCTATTGTTGTCAAAAACAGGGGGTAATTACCCAATATTCCCCAAAAGTTATCTAAAGTACTGACTG
>VMBQ01009491.1:82876-97766 GCA_007657795.1 Dreissena rostriformis
AGGTCAATAATTTAAAAATTAGACTTTAGTTTGCGACCAAAAATTTGTAGTGATGGGGCCAGATATTTTCGAGAGGCAAGCGAAGACGTTTTATAAAAAATTATTTGAGACAAAAATCAAATAATAATTTAAATAAAAAAGTCTTACAGTAACTGCTCCTTCAGTTCATCGCTCGGCCCGACCTTCCTTCCCGTCAATAAGTGCTGCAGTCGCCCCACGCTCTGCGTAGCCATGGAAACGGGCGTGATCGTAACATCCTTCTCCTTCAGGTAGCGCCTCCCGGTGAGCGGCGTCGAAGGGGCCAGGGAGCGAGTCTGCTCAAAAGAAATTTTACAACATGGACTAGACGGGTACGGCCAACAGTGTCGGTATTGCGGGCAGAGGCACCGCGGTTCTTTAACCACTTGTTTTGGTTTCGTGGGGCTCTCTTGCGCATGAATGATAAGATGATTTCGGAGAATCGAGTAAACCATTGTCGTGCTCAACTACTGGTTAACGCATGTAAGTCCTCATGATTTTCCTTCCAGTGAATCCTTAATTTCATGGTTGTGTTAAGAACCCAATACTTCATATTATACCATTATTTATGCCCAATATTTTAATGATATATTTCCACATTTGCAGTACATCACATATCATAACGTAAAAAGCGCCGAATTTATATGGACGACTTATATCCCAGTGATCACGGGGTAAATGTCAAAGTCGATTGAAGATGAGTCTAGGATCATAATCAGGCTATAAACACATGCATTTGCCATTTACCATTCAAGTATAAGGATATCTTTTAAAGTCTGTTTGAAATATTTTTCAAATTCACATATTCAAGTCATTGCACGTCGCCCGCCCTTTTTTCTAAACGTTTCCCTTTTATCCACAAATCTTGAAACAATTCACCACGATTCAAACTGACAACATCTTCTCAAACTTTAATCATCCTCAAAGCCAGTAAATTCCAGTTAGAGAACGGAACAAGATTCCCTGCACAAACAAATTACAAAACTAATCCCCCAATGTTTTGTTTTTGCTTGCCAAATCCAATCAGTCACATTCTCCGAAAAATCCCACAGACAATGATTACATACACATCCCAGACAACACACCTAAACCACTTGTTTTAATTCCACCATATACCCATCCAGTCCTAAAATGTTTTTTTATTTTGATACTTGTTCTTTCACATCTCACTATATACTCCCGCCATTTCCCCACACAAACAGCTGATCGCTGTCAAAAACCAATACTTAGGCTATACCACTGTATATATACTGCCACTACACTGTGTTGTTCTTTATGGCAAAAACTGATTCAACATGCCTGAACATGCAAGTTTAAATACCCACAAACATAAAAGGAAGAGATCTATTTATTGTAAACTCTTTCGTGCTGACGTTTTCCATTTAAATGACACACAAATGGGATAAATGAGTCACGGTCAATATTTAAACAAATGCATACTGGAGATTATTTATGAATGCTTTATATAAAGGCAACCATGAATTGGTATCAAAATAAATGGATAAGATTATTAATAATAACTGTGAAAATGTTAACATGTAAACAATTTTATGGATATTTAGGTTTAATGATGGCAATCATCCAGGGCTTTTCCCAGCCACTTTGGGAAAAGGAGTCTGGTCAGATTGGGATTTTTTAAATCAATAAAATGGCAAATTTGGGAATTTTTTATCGACAAAATGGACCAAATTGTGATTTATTTTTATGAATAAACAAGAGATGTGTTTGTCAGAAACACAATGCCCCCTAATGCGCCGCTTTGAATTTTTGATTATTTTTTTTTACCTTTGACCTTGAAGGATGACCTTGACCTTTCACCACTCAAAATGTGCAGCTCCAGGAGATACACATGTACACATGCATGCCAAATATGAAGTTACTATCTTCAATATTGCAAAAGTTATGACAAAACTTTAATATTGGTTAAAATTTTGGACAGACAGAATGACAGACAGAATGACAGACAGACAGACAGACAAGCCAAAAACAATATACCCCCCCTTTTTTTTTTTAAAGGGGGCATACAAATTGACAAATCAGGCCTATAATTCAAATTATGATAACAAAGTTATATAAATTACAGCTATATACTTTGTAATATGATTATGAAATAAAATTTTGATATTATGTCAATCACAAGACACTTCTTTTTTCTTTTCTTTTTTAGAAATTGGGATATATTTATATTTTAATTTCGGTTTGGGATCGGGTCGTTTGCTTTGGGATCGGGTAAGTTTTACGGACTTTTGTAAGAAGCAGGAAAAGCCTGTCATCCCAGTTTATTTTTGGTCTTTTTAATGTAGTGGTCCTCCTCATTGAAATTGACCAAAAATTAAATAACCTACAAAACGTTACTTTACTAAAATAAATTTCATACATAGACTAACGAAACTAGCAAAAGGATAAATAAATAAGGACATGTTAACAGATTTAAACCTGTAAGACAAATAGTGCATAGGGCATTTGTTGTAATAGAATGCTGCGATGCGTTCATTTCGCTGAGGATGCAATAAGGGACTAAACTATAACATAAATCTTCAAAATATTTATATTTATACTAAGTTCAAGTATAATTTTTAATGCGGTTACACATTTTCGTAGCCACTATCAGAATAACAAGGCCATTTACGTAACAAGTAAAACCAATTGTGACTTGTTTAATTCACTAACAGCACATTTCTTAATTGTTTCCCACGCTTTTGCTTTTAAAATTGTTAAGAAATGAAAACTGTTAGAAGCATGAAGCGCCTTCGATTATTAATTGGTATGAGTCATGTTCTGGGAAAACTGGACTTTATGCATGTGCGTAAAGTGTAATCCCAGATAAGCCTGTGCGGTCCGCACAGGCTAATCAGTGACGACAATTTCCGCCTAAACTGGATTTTCACTTAGAATAGACTTCCTTCAAACGAAAAATTACATAGAAGCAGAAAGTGTTGTCCCTGACTGCGAACTGCACAGGCTAATCTGAGATGACACTTTATTCAAATGCATTAAGCCCTGATTTCCCAAAACGAGGCTCGTATCATTAAAAGTAACCCGGAAAGCCACCCATCTCTGCTCAATCAAACACTAAACACAAAGCGTTTATCAACATTCTACTCAACATCAAAATGATTTTCAGCCCCATTAATCCATCTACACCAGGAGAGCAATTAATTGTCGGCCTACTTTTTCGGTATCAATTCCATTATAAAAACCTTCACAATAGATTATGCACTGTTCTTATTTTATTTTTCTCAGTAAACAATAAAGCTGGAGCAATTAATTTTCAGCCTACTTTTTTGGTATCAATTCCATTATAAAATCCCTCACAAAAGTTTGGCCTCAGTTCTAAATATTTCTCAGTAAACAATAAAACCTGTTGCATGAATTATTAACCATTAGCAGGAGCTACATCACTCTTGCATCAAGATGATAAGCTAGATAGACACTGATCACAAAGCAATCAATTTGTTCAAAGAATACTCCTGGGGCATATTGTATTAATCTGGATTATGGCCGGGCTAAAAGGCCGCAATTAATGACAATCAAAGAACCAGGGAGACTGGGCCATATATTTTATGGCAATACCAATTTTAAGCCATTCTTTTTATTTTTTGTTAACAGTCTACCTCAATTTGTGAAACCTAGCTACCTATTCACAATAACACCAAAACATGTTTCAANTTTGAGTGCATTTAATATGATGAAACATGTAATTATTGTAATACTTTAATAATAGAAAAGCACAGAAATTGCATATAAAACATATCTATTTGTTAACAGACTATTACATGTATATTGATTGTATTATTGATGTTAATGTTTGTTGTTTGAGTCTTGAATGTGCATGGCTGAATCAATTATTTCTCTGTCATCAGTCCAGTCAGGAAGAAAAGCTCCCCAAAAAATGTTTTTTTATTATCAAATCTTAGTCATGGCAATATTGAAACAAAGGGCAATAACTTTTGTATGAAAAAGGTCAAATAAAACCAACATGGGTATAGGCAATCTTTTTCTCTTCAATTTTCTTATAAATTATTGAAACAAAAGGATGACAGTAAAATGGTTTTATTAAAATTAAATATATCAATAATCCAAAAATTGGATGCCCTTTCCATATAGATTTACACTATTATGAACATGTTGTTTTTTTCCGGCTAACAGCGCACATAACCTGAAGGCACGCTCGGAGGCTTAACAAAGTAATAAAACACGATGGCCTTATCCCTTAGCAACATGCTAACATAGATCATCATTATTTGCATTAGCAGGTTTCAACTTCAAATGCTATCCGGCAGGAATTATTAACAATTTGTCCGGGAACTGGTGCAAGTATGAGCCTTTGTTTGAACTAAACCAGTCCGCTTTGATTGAACGAGGCCCCATTTACATATTGTTACTACTATAGAAAAGATCTTCAAAGGATGTAGTTTGTAATTTCGATTAACATGAGATCATTTTGATAGGAAACAAAATTAAAGGCTTTGGTCTGTACAAATATCAGTTATGTATATATATCTAATAGTTTGTAATTTCAATTAATAATGAGATTATTTTGATACAAAACAAAATTTAAAGCTTTCGATTGTACAAATATCAGTTATGCAATTATGTATCTAATGGACCTGCTGTATAAATAATGACATTGCAATAAAAATTGGTCAATATAAGTGTTTGTTTTAAATTAGCACAGATTGCTTATAGCATTTCAATGCTGGGAAATTTGTAGTCTGCTAAAATGTTGTCTGCTGAATTTCTAAAATTAGCATTTTCTTTGTTGTTTTTTTTTTAAAGAATACTATCATAAAAGCAAACAGTTTGGATCCTGATGAGACGCCACGTTCTGTGGCGTCTCATCTGGATCCAAACTGTTTGCAAAGGCCTTCGAAATTGGGTTCCAGCACTGTAAGAGCTACAACAGCATTGCAAACTGTAAATAAACAAAACTTCTGAAATGAAGCGTTTGATATCCTGTATACCGGTGGATGTTTTGAAATCTTGATTAAAAGCACTGCAGTTTGTATACTCTGTAGAAATTGAATTTGGCAAGATGCTAGACATTAAATCCCAAAGCATCAAAGTAGGTGGCTAGTGAAATATTAGCAAAATGCCTCTAAGGTACTAACAAATTGTAACATATTTTTCACATATAATATAATTTACATTCAATTTTCCGAAATTTTAAATCTTTTTTATACTTTCAGACCAAGAAAGAGTGCATGATTGACTTTTATAATCACATAAACTGCATAATTGAATTCTATAATTAGTTTAACAGTATGATACTGAAAAAAACTGCATGAAAACCAAAATTAATTCATTTTGATTCAGATAATTATGTTCAAGACACTTCATTCTGTAAAGCGACTTATACATGAAAATGACCTTTGAAAAGTAAGCATTTAATGATGCTTATAAGTTTGTTTTCTTAATGCACATAGTTTAACAAATTTTCAAAAAAAACAACACATATGAACCGCGTCATGTGATAATGGGACCTATGCCATATGCGTAGCTCCTGACAAGCCTGGGCAATCGCCCAGTCCGGTCAGTGGTAAAGAGTTACCATGTCCCCTTAAGAGACGACAGAACCTTGTGTGACTAATAGCAGACAGGGTAGCTCCAAAGATCCATTTTCCCATGAACCAGCTCATGTAAAATCTTTTAGAAATGAACCGCTTTATTACAGACACAAGGAACATTTTATTTACAGTTCATCAATGTTCCCAGGAAAAAGTCGATGTACGGCAAAAAAAAGCTTCAATAGCGAAATAACACCCTTTAGAAAATAATGTTAAACATAACACCTAATCTGCATTCACCTAAATTTTAATCAATATCTAGATAATACAAAGTGTTGGTACTTAATGATCAACATTTTGCAATGAACATTTTATTTACAGTTCATCAATTTTCCCAGGAAAAAAATGATGTTTGACAAAAAAAGCTACAATAGCGAAATAACACCCTTTAGAAAATAACGTAAAACAAAACACCCATGCATTCACCTAAACTTTAATCAATATCTAGCCTATGCAAAGTGTTTGTACTTAATGATAGGCCTTTAAATCAACCAGATAGTTATTTCCAAGAAAATTCAATAAAAACTTTTCAAGGGCATGGATCGCGCAAGAAAAAAGTAGGCCAATGTTGAAGGCTGTCACACCTGAGGTCTTATCAAGATTAAAAGGAAATGGTAAACAAATATAAAACCAGGCCTTTTTCTGTCTATTTGGGGAAAAAGTACCTAGCAAAAAGGGGCTGATAATATGCACATCTCCTCTTGGTAGTGAAGCTTCCCATAAAGTTTCATTGAATTCCAGTCATTGGTTGCTGAGAATTAGCCCGGACAAGAATTGCACTATTTGTACAGTTTATGGAAAATTTCAAAGGGCCATAACTCTGTGAACAAGAAACCGTCGGAGATGGGTGATGCTCCCCAAAGGTTTTTTTTGTCACAATATTGCACTATATATTCAGATAAAAGGAAAAGTCTTGAGAGGCATAACTTTGGACACAAAAAAATCAAAGGGCCATAACTCTGTGAAAATCATCCGACCATAACTGGATAATAATATTCACATCTCCTGTTGGTAGTGAAGCTTCCCATAAAGTTTCATTGAATTCCCTTAATAAGTTGCTTAGAAATAGCTTGGACAAGTATTGCACTATATGTACAATGGAAAATTTCAAAGGGCCATAACTCTGTGAAAAATCATCCGGCCAAAACCGGCTGATAATATGCAAATCTCCTGTTGGTAGTGAAGCTTTCCATAAAGTTTCATTTAATTCCTGTCATTAGTTGCTGAGAAATAGCCTGGTCAAGAATTGCACTATATGTACAGTTAATGGAAAATTTCGAAGGGCCATAACTCTGTGAAAAATCATCCGACCAAAACCGGCTGATAATATGCACATCTCCTCTTGGTAGTGAAGCTTCCCATTAAGTTTCATTGAATTCCAGTCATTGGTTGCTGAGAATTAGCCCGGACAAGAATTGCACTATATGTACAGTTAATGGAAAATTTCAAAGGGCCATTACTCTGTGAACAAGAAACCGTCGGAGACGGGTGATGCTCCCCAAATGTTTTTTTTGTCACAATATTGCACTATATATTCAGATAAAAGGAAAAGTCTTGAGGGCATAACTTTGGACAAAAAAAATCAAAGGGCCATAACTCTGTGAAAATCATCAGACCATAACTGGATAATAATATGCACATCTCCTGTTGGTAGTGAAGCTTCCCATAAAGTTTCATTGAATTCCCGTAATAAGTTGCTTAGAAATAGCTCGGACAAGTATTGCACTATATGTACAATGGAAAATTTCAAAGGGCCATAACTCTGTAAAAAATCATCCGACCATAACCGGCTGATAATATGCAAATCTCCTATTGGTAGTGAAGCTTTCCATAAAGTTTCATTGAATTCCAGTCATTAGTTGCTGAGAAATAGCCTGGTCAAGAATTGCACTATATGTACAGTTAATGGAAAATTTCAAAGGGCCATAACTCTGTGAAAAATCATCCGACCAAAACCGGCTGATAATATGCACATCTATTCTTGGTAGTGAAGCTTCCCATAAAGTTTAATTGAATTCCGTTCATTAATTGCTGAGAAAAAGCCTGGACAAAATTGTGCACGGACGGACGGACGCACGGACGGACGCAAAGACAGACGAAGCGGCGACTATATGCTCCCCCCAAAAATTCTGGGGGAGCATAAAAATCATCCGACCAGAACTGGCTGATAATATGCACATCTCCTTTTGGTAGTGAAGCTTCCCATAAAGTTTCATTGAATTCCGGTCATTAGTTGCTGAGAAATAGCCCGGACAAGAATTGCACTATATGAACAGTTAATGGAAAATTTCAAAGGGTCATAACTCTGTGAAAAACTGAAAAATCATCTGACTAGAACCCGCTGATAATATATGCACTTCTCCCCTTAGTAGCGAAGCTTCCCATTCATTGAATTCTGGTCATTAGTTGCTGAGAAATAGCCCTGACAAGAATTGCACTATATGTACAGTTAATGGAAAATTTCAAAGGGCCATAACTCTGTGAAAAATCATCTGACCAGAACCGGCTGATAATATGCCCATCTCCTCTTGGTAGTGAAGCTTGCCATAAAGTTTAATTGAATTTCAGACATTAATTGCTGAGAAATAGCCCGGACAAAAATTGTGCACGGACGGACGGACGCACGCACGGACAGACAGACGAAGCGTTGACTATAATTATGCTCCCCCCAAATATTTTGGGGGAGCATAAAAAGTGTGATTTTCTTCTAGGAAAATAATCATTATAATAGACCACTGGGCTTATTCCATCATTTTATTTCCCTGAGAGCAATTAAACCATTATTAATCTTTCTATTACAGAAATGAAACAATCATCATCACAAGCAAATTTCAGACATGAAACAATCATCATTACAAGCAAAACCAAACATTATTGCAGACTTTGCAGTCCTATAGAGAACACATGGGAGCAGTGCCAATAAAACCAGTTTTATTTCCCACCACTGACCTTGTCAGTGAAATAAAAACCATTCTTTCCCAAGTGGTGAAACGTTTATTTAGCCCTTTTAGCGCTGAAACCGAATTTTAAAGGCCTTTGCAAACAGTTTGGATCCAGATGAGACGTGGCGTCTCATCAGGATCCAAACTGTTTGCTATTCTGATAGTATTCTTTGAAAAAAAAATCGAAGAAAATGCTAATTTTAGAAATTCAGCAGACAACATTTTACCAGACAACAAATTTCCCAGCATGCAAAGGGTTAGATCACACTGAAATTATATTGGCAGAGGTGTTTTGAGTGCATAAATGTAAAGTAAACGATAATTATGAAATAAAAAGTAGAGCATTGGTTGATGGCAAAATTATATTGGCAAGGTGTTTTGAGAGCAGAGAGGTAGAATTGACAATAATCAATACAAAAAAAGCTGATCAAACACATTAGTTGATTGCAAAATTAAATCTGAGCCAGTGACTTTTGATCATGAAAACCAAGGAAATATTTAACAAGAGAAATAACCTGCTCTCACCGGAGACCTTAATGCACTTAACTGTTCTGAGCAGGAAGTATTCACAAGGTTTCACAACAGATTTGCAGCCATATGCAAAAACAGAGTTGAAACGATCATTTCCTTTACTCATACTGTTGGGGCCTTGCTCTAGACATTGGTAGCGTGTGTTTAAATTAGGCCTTCAGAGTTTATATCAACATAAACAATGTCTCCAGGTAACTCATTTTATTCCACCACCGTTAAAATGCACATAGTTAAGAATAACCTCAGCATACGCGTCACAGTGATGACGTATACAAAGCTTTCACAGTTATACGATTCAAATGTACATGTAGTTTTAAATACTTCCGTCTTAAATAAATACTCTAAAGTTCCGTGATGATTTAACAAATATTCTGTGAACTATTGCGATGATGGAAAAATGTTCATGTAAAAGTGCTTTCTTTACTTATTGTTTGGATTAATTCACCATATGGATAAGTTATATACATTTTCGGGAGCAAGCTGATGTTAATGCTTCTCCTCTACAAGAAAAAACAAGACTGACTCAAAAATCAACAAAACGTTCTTAATGTGGCCAATGTCTGGCCGAAAACTGGCTGAAATCTGGCAGCGGCCATAAAACAGCCACAGACTGGCCCAAAATCGGCCATGGATACAAAATGGTGGAGAATCAAAATCTTGACATCGTCATATAGTTACACGCACATGGTTTCCTTAAATTAAGTAAGTTTAACGACTGGATTATACACTTAATACACAAATATCATACAAATAGGTGAGTAATGGATAATGCAAGTTCAATTCAACAATGGAAAAACATCACACCGTCACAGAGGTAGGGTACTTCATCACTAGACAAAACAGTTAAATCTACTTAGCATATCACAGACCAAAAGACAGAAAATCACTTAATGCCTCCCCGATGAAGATGCTGGGGGTCATAAACCAGGGGTGTGATTTAAAAACCACCACAGCGGAGGAAAATGGCCTTACAAGTGTCAATTATACATTTCAGTTCTATATATATCAGCAAAGTTAAGAACTATTTGTAAAATTAGTTTGACATTAAAACATAAACATAAAGTTCCAAGTACCTGACTAACGTGTTGTTGTAGCGAGGAGCGCTGGTGCATCCTCTCACTTAACTCCCCTGTCAAATCATCTCGTGACTTTGCCGGTGTGCCGATCTCTTCCTCTGCATCGTCGTCCAGAAATATCCGCTCATCGAAATCTCCAACAGTTAGGACATATTCCTCATAAGAATGATTCACTGCTTTCCTAAAATAAAGATTTTACGCGAAACTAGTTTTGTGCAATTTGAGAACTTTTCAAAGATTGTTTATTGCTTTCCTAGAATAAAGATTTTTACACGAAACTAGTTTTGTGCAATTTGGGAACATTTCCAAAATTATTTATCTCTTTTCTAGAAAAATAATTATTATTAAACATTAAATAAGTTTTGGGCAATGTGTCTGACAACTTTCCAATTTGCAATACAAATTTCAATCAAAGTCATCAAAATCCCCAACAGGCAGGATTAACATGTTTATATTCCTCATAAGAATTATTCACTGCTTTCCTAGAATAAAGATTTTACACAAAAACTAGTTTTGTGCAATTCAGGAACATTTCCCAAAATTATTTATCCCTTTCCTAGAAAAATAGTTATTAAACATTAAATAAGTTTTGTGAGAACATTGCCAAAATTATTTATCGCTTTTCTAGAAAAATAATTATTAAACATTAAATAAGTTTTGAGCGTCTGACAACTTTCCCATTCGCAATAAAACTTGTATCCTGGAGAGACATCTAAGACGTTGAATGGGCAAAATAAATAGGCAATTATATATAATACTATATGATTTAATGCTACTCATTCTAATTTCTAATAGAATTTGATAAAAATGTTAACTATTATTTAAAGCCCCATTAACTATAAGGAACACTTATGTTTTATGAGTTAACTTCATTTTATGAAATATTTTGCGAAATATTTGTTGATCTTGAGTGTAAATCTTATCCAATGACAAATTCCAAGCTTCTGTTTATTTGTAAAAGCATTTAGGTAAGGATGCAGACACTTTCAGCCGAAATAAGAAATAAGATGGCAGAACATACAGGGTTGTGATTTTATGATTTTATAAGTACCTCAGGGGAGGAAAATTCCCAACCCCACACCCCCTTACTAGGATTCCACTAAAATCTTCTCTTGTTTTATAGATCCAGCAAAACTAATAACTATTTGTAAAATAAGTTTGAGATAGAAACAGTCGAGTTAACTGTTATGAAGCATGCTTTTTATATTAACATGGAATGCAGGTACATTACTTAAGAACACGTTTTTCAAATTTACCATCAATAAATGTGTTTAGTGAAAATATTTGCGGAAAAAAAATAAAGGTTTCTTCATTATTCGGACATTGGAACTGTTAACAGTTTTGTTAGTAATTGAACAGAAAACATGAACTGGTCAGATTCCTTGCAAATGGCCTCAACATATTACAGCCACACTATATGTGCAAAGTTCAATGTACCCCATGATATTTTATCAATTTATTCTTATCAAAATATAAACTCTTTCAATGATAATTGACTAATTTGGAATAACTGTTTCCTGAAATATTCGCCCCATAACACACTAGATGTGCAAATGTCAATTTCCCCTATATTATCTTATCAATTTATTCTTATCAAAAACTCTTTCAATAATAATTAACCAATTTGAAACTAGACGAGAATGTTTCCTAAATATTTGCCCCATTACATAAACACTTCACTCAACCGCATTAAAATCTGTTTACCTGTTTCCCCTGGTTATAACAGTTTTCCCCGGGATTATAACAGCTTTTCCATGTTAAGTTTATAAATGGAAGAACACAATTCATTTGATACTGCCATTAGGATGTCAATACATCAATTCTGTTACACTACACCCATTAAACTGTCTGGCCTATAAAACCCGCTTACTTCATCATAACAGTGTCGCTTACATCAGATTGGCTAATATTTCAGTGAAAGGCTGTTTATTTTAAGCGATGTTGCAATAATGTAGGTATAACGACCTACATTCAGTACAAATATGTACTGCTGGGTTAATGCACTATTTAAGGCGAAAAGGTTTTTTAAGGCGATAAGGTTTTGTGCTTATAAAACTTGCCAAAAAAATAAACAAGAGGGCCATGATGGCCCTGTATCGCTCCACTTTTTTTTTATGCGAAAAAAGAGTGCAATGCGCATGGGTTGATATGTACTCAAGCATGTGACTTTCTCTTTCTATCCCTAGTCCCACTGGGCGCTTTAAGTTGGAAGGGTTCAGTTTTGTGGCCCCCGGGGCAGGGTCAAATTTGAGCCCAGGGGAATAATTTGAACAAATTTGGTAGAGGACTATTAGATGTCACTACATACCAAATTTAGTAGCCCTAGGCTCTATAATTATGAACAAGAAGATTTTTAAAGTTTGCACAAAATAGGCCTTATTTAAGCATATGTTCATTTTTGTGACCCCGGGGCAGGGTCAAATTTGACCCCAGGGGCATAATTTGAACAAACTAATTAGAGAACTATAAGATGTCACTACATACCGAATTTGGTAGCCCTAGGCCCTACGGTTATGGACAAGAAGATTTTTTAAGTTTTTTAAGTTTGCACAAAATAGGCTTTATATAAGCATAAAAATTATGTTCATTTTTGTGACCCCTGAGGAAAGGTCAAATTTGATCCCAGGGGCTTAATTTGAACAAACTTGGTACAGGACTATTAGATGTCAATACCTAACAAATTTGGTAGCCCTAAGCCATACGATTATGGACAAGAAGATTTTTAAAGTTTGCACAAAATAGGATTTATTTAAGCGTATGTTCATTTTTGTGACCCCCGGAGCAGGGTCAAATTTGACCCAAGGGGCATAATTTGAACAAATTTAAAAGAGGTCCACCCCCGGAACATTTGTGAGAAGTTTTATCAGATTTGGACTTGGAGATTATATAAGATGTTTAAAGAAAAAATTAACGTACGCACACACGCATGCACGGACGCAGGCACGCACGACGGACACAGGACCATGACATAAGCCCCGCTGGCCTCTGGCCAGTGGAGCTAAAAAATGACAATTTACAGCTTATCAAGGAAGTCACCACAAAATTAATATTCTCGCCCAATTTAAAGACCTTACCTGATCTGTTACAGACATGTACAATTAAAGCTTCTTATCAAATAACTGCAATGCATTGTCAGACAATATCATTATGTTTTTTATATTCCATCATGTAAGTTTTTTCAAGAGTACATAGAATGCTGAACAATATGTTGGTCATGTCCATTAGTACATCCTGGTAAGGTACCAGTATATAAAATGGTTGAGTCAGTAATGCAATTTAAAAATCCCATTCCCAGAAAACTATGGTGCAACTGTGACATAAAAAACATGACTTACAATATAAACAATAACGAAGCAATGCTGAACAAAAGTGTCAAAAACAAGTGACAGCTAATAAAATAAATGAGCCTCACTCTGCAAAAATGGGGTTAAATGCATGTGCATTAAGTATCGTCCCAGACTAGCCTGTGCCGTCCGCACTGGCTTATCAGGACGACACTTTCCGCCTAAACTGGATATTTGCTTAGAAGAGACTTTCAGCGAAAAATATAAAAGCGGAAAGTGTCATCCCTGATTAGCCTGTGCGGACTGCACATGCTAATCTGGGCGACACTTTACGCACATGCATTAAACCCCCTTTTCACAGAATGCGGTCCAAATGTCTCAGGTAACCTGCAGGCAGAAATGAAAGCTCGACTAATAAAGAAGAGTATACTAATGTGGGTCTTAATTCCAGTTCACTGCAGAATTAAATACAAGTTGTTTTTTTAAATTTTAGATCAACACGGGAATACATGTAATGCATGCATCTGGTTCACTTTAACAATTTTTCTATACATTCAGAGATTTTTTCTTGATGAATAGGCCATGATGACCATTGTGTCGTGTTCATAGAAAACTGGGCAAAATGCTTGTGCGTAAGTTGTCATCCCAGATTAGCCTGTGCAGTCCGCACAGGCTAATCAGAGACGACAATTTCCGCTTTCATGGAATTTTTCGTTGAAATGATGTCTCTTCTTAGCGAAAATCCAGTTAAGGCGGAAAGTGTCGTCCCGGATTAGCCTGTACGAACTGCACAGGCTAATCTGGGATGACACTTTACGCACAAGCATTTTGCCCAGTTTTCTCAGAACACGCCACAATTATCTAGACCCAAAAATTGCTCAAGCATTTGTCCTCCATTCAATTTCGCAAATGAAATTACCTTTGCTTTGTTACTCTCCATTTTTTTTTTTTTATTAATGACATATAATTTGGTCTCTGATTGCTTTCATTTCACACCAAGCAAGGCAGCTGAGATGCAAAACAAGCATGATAACCAAAATCACAGATTCGTAACTACTTTCTGCCCGTCCACGCCTAATTTCCATATGAACTGCTGAAACATGAAAAACACAAAGAGTTTGTATTAATTTTGTGATATAAAGATCGCATGACGAATTTCCCCCAATAAAACACAGCAGGAAAGATGTCTGGTAAAAAAAGCAAGTTGGCAAATGTAAAACTTTGTAATTATTGATTTAATTCTATGTCACATTGACATTAACATGTCAGCGTCTGTCTTTTTGAAGAACCACACAAAGTGTTTATATCACCAAACTCAGAATGATGCCTAGAATTTTTAACCCTTTAAGCGCTGGAACCGAATTTTAAAGGCCTTTGCAAACAGTTTGGATCCAGATGAGACGCCACAGAACGTGGCGTCTCATCAGGATCCAAACTGTTTGCTATTCTGATAGTATTTTTTGAAAAAAATC
>VMBQ01009492.1:8810-25946 GCA_007657795.1 Dreissena rostriformis
CAGGCTTCGCGAAAGTGCCGGTCCGCCGGTCCTGACCGGCAGATTTCCATTTGGTCCGGCAGGTTTAACAAGAATGTCGGTCCTGGCGACCGGCAAAATGTGAAATGAATGCAAACAAATCATATTTTTTTCAAAGTTGTAAATTCGAAGAGCAAACCCCTTACTACATTATGAAAATGAAATCGCTCATTGTTTTGATGTTTGCAATAAGTTTGTTACGTACAATTAGCAAATCCAACTGGTTACACAACACCTACTTTAAACTCAGTCGCAAAATCGGCAACTGCTTTCGCACATTTTAATCCCTTTTGTTGAAACATCGCAGTCTAAACAAGGTCAGTAAAACCGCTAAGCGTGTTTTCACAACACCCCACACATTCTTCGCGATATCATTCTATTAAAATTTACCATTCCCATGCGTTTGACGTGACGTTGAACATGTAGGGAACATGTAGGGAATAATTTGCGCGCGCTTTTCTCAGAGAAAGGATTAAAACACACTGTACATTTGCAGTTTATTTGAAGAATGTGAAAACGTCGAGTAAAAATTAAATTGGGAAGAGTGTTTCGGTTTTTTTCGGTCCGGCTAAATTTTCCTTGGACCGGCACATTTTCTGAAATGCCTGTCCGGATGACCAGCCGATTTTTTCCAATTTCGCGAAGCCTGGTCATTATAGTTAATAGAAGTCTGTATTAAAAATTCACTGTTTATAAAATGTTAGCCACTGCGTCCGTGTTATAAACGAAGTGTGAAATAAAAATAATATGTAGAATTGCAGCTCGTCAAGTTTGTTATTATCCAGTGTGGCAATTCAATGTAAGTTGGCCACATTGTTTGGTCCCGCGAACTGGAACCACATCTCGTTGCACTCAGCCTGTACTTCCAGTCTGGACTCCACGAACAAGGGATGGATAGTAATACAGAGGAGAAAAGACGGCTCTGTAGATTTCAACCGTAATTGGGCTGATTTCAAAGCTGGCTTCGGTGACTTGAGTGGTGAATTCTGGCTGGGCAATGAGAATATATACCAGCTGACAAAGGACAAACCAAGAGAACTGATGATAAATAAGGAGACGTTCAGAGTCTGCAAACCTTGGATTGGACAAATCCAATGTTGATAAGACCCTACAGCTCCTTGTGAAGCTTCAGGATGTGAATAGCAAATGGTCTGTAAAGGTCGAATCCTTCATGACTGAGTTAGAGATCAGGCCTACAAGGGAGCACAAGGCAACATTCATGATGGCAAGAGAAGAATTTTGGAAGCACTGACTGGCAACATAGAACGCCAATTTGAGGATTCAACCATCATTGAGGCCCTTTCAACACTCTGAGATTCCAGCATTCTATGGGCTACATGAAATGGAGCAGCTTGCAGCTCACTACGGGATGGATTGTGAAGATCTTAGGATGCAGTGGCAGGGGGTCATTGAACTAAAATCTTCATTTGAATGTCAGGAATGATCTTTAGTTAAACTTGGGCATCTGTTTCAGGGCAGGGCCCGCATTTACAAAGGTTTGAAAATTTCCTACCCATTAAAGAGTCCCGACGTTTGCCCATTACTCTACCACGCGTACTGCCACTAGTGAGTCTTTTCCCAGTTTAAGATCATAATCTTTGCAATGCCACTTTGTAGGCTTTTATCAGTAAATTCCTGAACCACATGTTTAAATTGGAAAAACAACATGCACATTATGTGCTCTGTAACTGTACAACAACATAAGTATAAAGGGAGATAAATATTTGTTTGCGATGTAGTAACCTATTTAAGGTTTAAATTCAGTTTAACTATATGTATTACACTGTACTAGACTCAGCATAGCTTTAAACGAGAGCTTTGTCACTGACGTGACATATACCCCCACATGCTGCATTGACACAGAATATTTTGCATGCTGTCTCACAAAACAAGAGAAGCTTATTTATGGCAATTTTTAAGAATTATTATGCCATTATCATTTATGGCCATTTTGACCTTTGAAATCTTGAATTCTTTGGCATGATACGCCATCCAATGCCTGTGAACAAAATTAATGTGGAGAGTAATATTAAAATCTCACAATGAATGACATAGTTATGGCCCAGACAAGCTTATTTATGGCCATTTTTGACCTTTGAACTCAAAGTGTGACCTTGACCTTGGAGATATCGACGTAATTTTATCGCGCAACACACCGTCCAATAATGGTTAACAAATGTGCCAATTGATTTCAAAATCCCACAATGAACGACATAGTAATGGCCTGGACAAGCTCAACTATGGCTATTTTTTACCTTTGAACTCATGTGTGACCTTGACCTTTGAGATATTGACGTAATTCTTTCGCGCGACACACCGTCCAATGATGGTGAACAAATGTGCCAATTGATTTCAAAGCCTCACAATGAACAACATAGCTATGGCCCGGACAAGCTCATTTATGGCCATTTTTGACCTTTGACCTCAAAGTGTGACCTTGACCTTGGAGATATTGACGTAATTCTTTCGCGCGACACACTGTCCAATGATGGTGAACATATGTGCCAAATGATTTCAAAATCCCTTGATGAACGACATAGTTATGGCCCGGACAAGCTCATTTATGGCCATTTTTGACCTTTGACCTCAAAGTGTGACCTTGACCTTGGAGATATTGACGTAATTCTTTCGCGCGACACACTGTCCAATGATGGTGAACTAATGTGCCAAATGATTTTAAAATCCCTTGATAGATGACATAGTTATGGCCCAGACAAGCTAATTTTCGGGACAGACAGACCGACAGACAGACAGACAGACCGACCGACAAAGTGACTACTAAATAGCCCCCATTACCAATGGTAATGGGGGTATAATTAAACAAGAGATGTGTTTGTCAGAAACACAATGCCCCCTAATGCGCCGCTTTGATTTTTTTTTTACCTTTGACCTTGAAGGATGACCTTGACCTTTCACCACTCAAAATGTGCAGCTCCATGAGATACACATGCATACCAAATATTAAGTTGAAATCTTCAATATTGCAAAAGTTATGAGCAAGGTTAAAGTTTTAAGACAGACAGACGAATGACGTCTATGGAGGCATCTCTGCGATCACTAAATGCAGAACAGAAACGACTTCGTAAACAGAGGGAGGCCGATCGGCGTTAGACCGAAAAGAACAGGGCCATGCTGAGGTCAATTATGACCATGATTGAAACGCTGGTGAAAAACCAAGAGCGCTCCGTTCAGCCACCAAGTACAACGGCAACCACCCTGTCTGGGGTTGTTGCAGCAGAGCACACACTCAGTCCCGAGGAACTGCGAAGTCTGCATCAGGGATCGTCTGGGCAGGGTAAATTCGCAGCTCATCTCACCAGTCGGCTGTACCCGGAACTCTTCGGCAGTTTCAACTGAAGCACGTATAATTGGCACGGCGGGGGCAAGCACCACAAGAAGCCCCTATCCCCCCAGTGGACGGATGCGATACGGCACTACGTCGGTGTGTTTTACCCGGAAGCCCTTGAGGAAGCTGTGTGGCATGACAGTGTGATACCAAAAGTAAATGAACTTCTTCGCCGCCAGGGTAGACAGGAGCGTAAAATGAGAAAAGATACGGTTACATCTGGGACCACTGTAGATTACATGGAGGATCTCCACAACATGCTGCCGGCGATAAATGCAACATGCGACACTACTGACTTTATGTCTCTTCTCAACATGTGAAATCATCATTCTACATTTGGAAGAAAGTCAATGATGAGCATGTAAATAATATGTTAATACAATTATGAAATAAATGTATACATAACCAGATTTTGCAAAGTGATTGTTTTCTTTTGTCAAAAGAAAACAAAGTTTCATATTTTTAAAACAAGGCTTGTCACCATAGGATGACATATGCCCCCTTTTTCCAATTTTTTCTAAACCTAAACGCAGTCTTTTTCCACGTTTTTCGAAACTTAAACGCAAAGTGTGACGGAATTTCAGACGGACAGTGCGATCACTATATGCCCACCTTCGGGGGCATTAAAATCTTTTACCATTACATCTGTATTACATGTAGATATATTCATCAGTATAAATTGAAATTTGAATAAAATGACATTTGGAAGAAAGTCAAAGATGTACATGTAAATACTCTAAAAACAAATGGTTCGGAAAACATGACAGGCAGATATGCAGGGCTAGCTTCATAGCTTCGCAGGAAATATGACGATCACATCATAAATATACACTGCTTCAGTCATTGTTTAGAGCTGGCTTTTCGTGATGTTGTTTAGTCCAAAAACAAATACCAAAAGTTGATGAATCTTTTGATTTGTCTCCATTAATTCTACATAAATAATGCAAAAATGTCTACAGAAGCCAATAAAGCTCTGTCAATAAACAAGGTAGATCCAAATACCAAATTAAAAATGTAAACTTTTTTTATTATTACAAGACAGTAGTATATATTTTTTTATTTTTTTTACTTGCTTAATAACCAAACTCTTGTGATTTTATATGTTAAGAAAATAAAAATACAATATTCTTCTTTGAAAACAAATTAGAAATCAAGCCATCTCAAGTCTTTCGTAGAAATTTTAAAATTAAATACTCAATTGTTTATTAAAAATGAAAAAGTCAACATACTCCTTTAAAATAATGCTCATTTAATTGTATTTGTTATTTTGATTATTTGTTTCGTAGCATTATAATTATCCTTTATTACCTCAGCTGACTTTCTTTTTGTTTCAGGCATTTATCCAGCAACAAGCTCTCATCCATACACTCGATGCATTCAAAAGAGTTCCGAATCTAGAGACACTTTAAAACGTTTTCAGAGTGCAAACACAGTTCATATAACGCATGTAAAATCATTTTTCAAAATTTCATATTCAAAATATGAAAATTATTATTTCTTAATTTTCTTTTAATTAAGAATGAAGCAACACAGTTTTTTTATGCTTTTGAAGGATATGATAATAAGAAGCTACACTGGCACCCCACTTTGAGACCAAGATTGCTTCAAGGCTTTCTTCCTTTTATGTTCAACGATGCCTCAAGGAATGGGGGGTATTGAAGAAAATCCTCAAGATGAGGTAATATAAAATATATAACACTTTGTGTGACAAATACTGCATCATCTTAAAATAGTTCCACTATTTATAATAATATTGTTTGTGTTGTCTTCTTTAATTCGTTTTGGAAGACTTCAGTAAATATGTCAACTTAATAGACATGGCCAATATGTAAAGAAGGTTGCATGGGGTTTGCTTTTATGTGCTGAGGAGTAGCAACATCATCATCAGTTGCCTCATTGATCTGGGTATGAAGAATCAACATGGGAATATAAAAATAACATAATTGACAATTCAGTATCTGGTGAAATGGAAAGGGTATGAAGAACCAACATGGGAATATAACAAGAGCACAGCAGCGTGGATGCCAATGCTCGGCTGCAGGTGCAGTTTAAAAAAATAAATAAAAATAAAAAAATGTTTTTCAGACCTTTGACCTTGAAGGATGACCTTGACATTGACCTTTCACCACTCAAAATATGCAGCTCCATGAGATACACATGCATCCTAAATATCAAGTTGCTATCTTCAATATTGCAAAAGTTATGACCAATGTTAAAGTTTTGGGACAACGCGGACGGCGGACACGTGACGACGAGCTGGCTATGACTATACCTTGGGTTTTCTTCGAAAACAGCCGAGCTAAAAATAACATAGTTATTACCTCAGCTGACTTTTTTTTGTTTCAGGTATTTATCCCACAACAAGCTCTCATCCATACACGACGATGCATTCAAAGGAGTTCCGAATCTCAAGACACTATAAGACGTTTTCAGTGTTCAAACACAGTTCATATAACGAATGTGAAATTATTTTTCAAAATTTCACATTCAAAATATAACAATTATTATTTCTTAATTTTCTTTTAATTAAGAATGAAGTAACACAGTTTTTGTTTATTCTTTTGATGGATATAACAATGAATAAGAAGCCACACTGGCACCCCACTTTGNTAAAGGGCTGTAACAAATATAAACTTAATATTATACACACTTTCTTACCTAACTTATAATGTTAAACTTGTAAAAAAATATGAATTAATTTTATTTTATTTAAACAAGTACAAGAAAGAACCAATATATTAGACGGATCAAATTGGCGTTGAACCCCAAAAAAATTGATACAAAAGGTTTCTCAATGGATTCTGGTACTATTAGGCATGCTAAATAACATACTAAAAATCTAGTATAAACTGACATCCGGAAAAAGGTAATTTTCAAGATGGCGTCCAAGATGGCCGCCAAGAGCGTAAAATCGCTATATCTCAATTACTATTCAACCTAGGAAGGTGGTTTTGGTGTCTAACCCTAGGTTTTAGGGGTCAAGGAATTCAAAGAAAGCAATTAAATTACCAGCAGTTAATTATTTATTCACAAATCCAAGATGGCGTCCCAATAGGGCTGCCAATTTACTCAAACGGTTATAAGTAAAAAATATAATGGTAAATGTAAATTTTGTACACTGGAAATATAATATAAAAAATAGTATAANATTAAGCTGGTGGCCGTAACCTGCCGGGGCCGATTCCCGGCTCTGCATCCCTTGCCGGAAATTATCTTAGACATAATAATTTGGAGAACAAAGCACAAATGGCAGTCCTCGTTGTAAGACAATATAAGTACTCTGTTTACACTTGACAACTCTGATGGGTGTATCATATTAGCTGATTGATATAGTCTGTGAATCTCAGAAATTAATCGTTAGTAAATATTGCCATTCATCTACATCCGTATCTCTTGATAAACCGATTTATTTGATTGCATATTGTGACCTTTGATGCATCATATATATCACAAGATAATTCAACAGTACAGCATAATCCGTAATCTAGACAATTGACAGTGACTGAATTGTGTTGACAGTATAGGTTACCAGGGGCCGTATTCATGAAGCTTCTTAAGTCTTAAGTTTGACTTAAGTCTCTAAAGAAAATCTTAAAATTTAAGATTTTCCTCAAATTTGAGAAAAAAACTTAAGTGGTATTCATAAAACTTCTTATCTTAAGTTTTGACTTAAGTGTTACAGTTTCTCCTTAAATCTTTTAACTGAGAAATTATATCATGTTACGTAAAAGTCTTTTGAAGTTTTGTTCAAATTTTGGGGTCTTAATGTTCTACTTTTGATATACAGGTTATTTTATAAGGACACTAATTAATCGTACGTGTATTAATTTCTTTTTTTCTTTTTCCAGGTACAAGATGAGTGCATCCCACAGTGACCAGATCTGTCCCATTTGCAGAGTGGAAGATGGAGGTGATGTAGTCAAGATTCGCCAAAAGGGTGCTGATGGGATCAATGAAGCTAGTGTTCGGAGAGGTGACACCCTTGCTGTGACCGCAGGCTGTATAGTGCATACAAAATGTCGCAAATTGTACACAAACAGTGTTGAAATTGATCTTCATTTAAAGAGGAAACAGGGCGGTGAATCCAGTACCACTACTACGAAAAGGAGTGCTAGGGTGTCTGAAGGTCCATTCAATAGCCAAACCGACTGTCTTTTCTGTGGCACTAATGTTCAGAAAGGAAGTGCCGACTATAGTCATGTGAAAACTGATATCTTTGCAAAGACAATATTGCAATGCTGTGAAAGCCGTTGCGACGAGTGGTCTTTCAAAGTGAAAGGTAGAATTGAATACTATCATGGTGATCTTCACGCTGCAGACTGTGTGTATCATAACGTTTGCAGCAGCCATTTCAGGTGTGGTCGTGATGTACCCCTGCAGTTTTTCACTCAGCCTGATCCAAAGCGGAGGAAATCTGGAAGGCCAAAGGATGAGGACCAAGAACAGGCCTTCTCAAGGATGTGTGCATACCTTGAAATGAATGATGAAGAACAGTTGACTGTTTCTGACCTTAGGTGTAAAATGAAAGAGTATTTATCTATGGCCGATTCCCTCCCCTATGGTAATCAGTACCTAAAAAGCCAGCTGAAGGAACGGTATGGAAATTGCATATATATTGCAGAAGGAGAAGGTTTAGATGACATAGTGACAATGAGAGAGAAAACGTCACACATCCTCAGATCATACTTCAACAGTACGAAGGAAAAAGGTGATGAAGAGTCACAGAAGAGAGCAGTACTTGAGGCCGCGGCAAGGCTAATAAAAAGTGACATAAAGACAAATGTGCCAACCGTTAAGGATCAGTACCCGACTACAGAAGAACTAAAACTCCAGGCCGCCCTTGATTACATTCCAGAATCACTCCGCTCTGTTTTAACGGCCTTGTTTGTTGGTAAAGACACACAAAAGAAAGTTGNTTTTTTTTTTTTAATCTTAAAGAAGTATTATAACGCCATTAATTATTCACAGCATTAAAGACGAATTTCACAGTTTATAAACATTTAAGTGGGATTCCAACGATTATATATCTGTAATTTTTATAACAACAATTTTCTCAAATATCCATTCAGGTAAGCTGCGTACCCTAGTTCATTTAGATCAAAATTCCTTTTTAGATTTAGAACAATATTCACGACGAGAACGCTCAATTTCAACTTAATGGGCAAACTATTAAACAAAATCTATAACTACTTAAATATTAACTTCAAATTTAATAGATAGCTTTTTCACCGTATAAGATCATGATTTCCTTGTCCTCGCCTAGGAAATTGGACGCCTTGCACGTGTAGCGCCCGTAGTCGGCCGGCTGCAGGTTGTTAATGCGCAGACTCAGCGTCTTATGGTCCGCGTGCTGATCCGAGTCGAACATTTCCACCTTGTATTTACCCGTGCTGCAGGGAAAGTATATCAGGGGACATATTTTAGTTTAGTTTAAATCTGTTTATTATAGCTTGATTTCATCGAAAGCATCAGGCATATTGAAATACTTTGGAGTCCGTTTCCTGGGTACTACCAGTACAATGTGTTTTGGTGGAGATCTAAGAGTGGGGATCGAACCCTTGACCTCCCGGACACCATATCCACCTAGAGACCTTGAGGTCATGGGTTCGATCCCCACTCTGGGAGCGTTCTTTAGATCACATCATTACTGGAAACGGAGACAATTAAAAATCATATTTAGCAATTCAATTAATGTGTAAAGTGTCGTCCACTGCACAGGCTAATCTAGGACGACAGTGTACGCATATGCATTACACCGCGTTTTCATAGAGCGAGGCTTAATTATGTGAATGTCTACCTTGCCAGTGACCATATTAGCGTAATAATACCGAACATGCATTTTCACATTTGCATAATATTTACATCTAAATGAGTACTTTTACATTTTAAAAAGTGCGCTTTATAAAGATTTGTCTCACTAAATACATATTTTATTGCTAACCATGAAATGAAATTGATGTGTTTTTTTTTTGAAATTGTGTTAATGTTTATTATAGCAATGTGTCACGTGACAGTGGAGGGACTTTGTAATTTTAATTATAATTCCCTCCTGCCAACGTAGCAAAGGTTTTCGTTATTTAAAGCGATTATAGTTTTTCAAACGTTGCGACTTAATTTGTAATGAACCACATCCCATACCACATACCTATCTGTTGCCAGCAACACTCCGTCTCTTTCCCAGACGAACCAGTTAAATGGATGGGCGATGGCGTCGCACTCGAGTATGGTCTCCTTGCCGGGCGCCTGCCCCATCCTTGTGGTCTTCATTGACACTTCCGGGTGGACTGCAGTCAAACAACAACGCTTGTGTTGAACTTGCTATAATCACCTCGAAACGGTTTATGTTTTGTCCTCGTTTGATTTTTTTTATTGACTTACTGTGTTCGTTTTGAAGTTGCTTCAAGATGGTTGCTTGCGAAAACCTTTTGGAATGTTGCAAATGAAGCAAAATTTAAATCAGATTTTTGATAGTGACGAAAACCGTCTAGATTCTAAACTATTTAAAGAATCTTTACTACTGTTTGATGTGCTCGTTTGTTAATCATTTGTAAATCTAAAGTAATGCTCATTCATATCTCTTTGTTTGCAAAAAGACTCAACTTGGTTACATTTTTTAAAAACTGATGAACCCTTGCAACAGTTGTATACATATAACAGTAGCGATATAATATGTTAAACACCTTAAACGGATTCATGCAAAACTATCATTTTTTAACATAAACGGTCCGGAAAAAATGGTTATGACATTTTAATGTACGACAGCTGTCGTTCGGTTTAATGATCTGAACTCACAATCAAACTCCGCCACTCAACGAAAGCAAGCGTTGATGATTTGGATCGTTCTTATTTATATAACTTTTTTTATTTTATAATCATATTTATACTAGAAAATTCACATGACGTTAATAAATACAGCAATTTATTATCATTATTATGAACGTTCTGGCATATGGCATGACAGACTCGCCCATACAATTACTTTTTTATCCACATACCCTTGTTATAACTTAGTGTTTGGTAGTATGTTTTACAGTCAATTAGCTAAAACTTACAGTTGACAACGATGTTCATTCGCCGTACCGCTTTCTCCCCTACCCCGTTGTCTGCCACGCACTCGTACGTGCCGCCACAGTCACGGGACATATTGTGGATTCGNGAAGGTTGCATGGGGTTTGCTTTGAAGTGCTGAGGAGTAGCAACATCATCATCAGTTGCCTCATTGATATTATAGGTCTGAATTCACCAACTTCATGTAGAGCATCATTAATCAGCACAAAAAGAGCATAATATATGAAGTTTATGCTTTCTGGCATCAGTCAACCAGTTGTAAAAGAATATCTGTATAACTATTGATTTCATGCTAGTAGGAAACAAATACATCAGCCCATGCAGCATCTGTTACACTAAAAAAACTTGTCCCAAAAAGGTATTTGCTGTGACAACTGCAGTGCAAAACCGACGAAGAGATTCCTTCGGGTAACAAGTCTTACTTGAACAGATTCAGTGAAACATTGTTGCCAAATTTACTTTCTTTAAAAAAATGGAAAATGTTAGGAAGAGATTGAAGGAACTGGAAGGTACCGAGTATCGTGTATTTGCAAAAATCATGGCAATAGGTACCAAAAATAAAGGAGGCAAGGCAGCTGGGTAAACCGGAGTACCTGGCCTACGACACCCTTTACATAGACGGAACTCCGATGTGAGGGTAGAAGCATGACGGTGGTGATGTTAAGATCCTTTCATGTTTTTTATGTTACAGGCTCACAAGTTGTGTACACTCTGCTTAAATGGGACATACTCTTAAGGCAGGCATACAGCTACTCCGTCAAAAACTTAAGAGATAGGGGCCCAAGGTACAACTTAAGAGCTCGGGCGCGAGTCAAATACAATGATGATTCAGATGAAGTTGTTTAGGTCGGAGCTGGAAATCAGCGTTGGCAATGGATGCTTTACATAGAAAGACAAAGGTCACCCGTAATCGTATGCAATTTACTCGTAAGCGTTTAAAAACCTGTTCGTTTCCACATACCCGAACGAACATTATTTTCTTGAACCTAAACTCGTTTTTGTATAAGGTTGAGATTTTGAACAAGTTTGCTAAACTCGATCATATTCGCTAAATCTACTTTTACAAAAAAAATACACATTTGATACTTAGAGATTCGGAAGATTTCTGTCGTTGAACGTTCTTATGGAAGTGGGAAATCACTCGTGTATTGTAAAAAAAAAGTTCGTGAAAAAGATGGGCCGATCTTTCTAGAGGAACTACCCTTTTTTAGCAATACTAGTGGTACAAACTGCTGGTTTGGCATTCTTATCGTCTTATGGCTATGTGTGTCTTTGACAGGTAGTTTGAAAACTGATCACACGACGCAGTCGAACCCTAAGTTAACGAACAAGTTTAAAGACTGAGTTAAGAATAAAACCTACCTACTATATTTAATTGTCAAACAAACACCGTTTACAGCAAATGTCAATGTCCGTACAGGTCAATTAATTTAGTCCTATCTTTGTACTATCTGTGTGCAACGAATTGTGAACAACATCAGACCGTCTAACAGGCCAAGCAAAGTATATTTAAACATGGTATCACGCAGTTATTGTTTTGCAAATGTTTAAAAACTTTTTTATGGCATTCTATTCAATAGTTTTCATTTCCATTTGATGTGTACAATTCAATTAAATTTATTGTGTATTTGTATTTATTATAAAATTGTTTTTATGTGAAGGCAGTTTGCATATAAGGCAACGAAGGCTCCTGCAATTTGTTCGATATTATGTACATTCTTTGTCCTATAGATCTTTTTAAAATTCAGATTTTCACATGCTGCTCGCAGATTTTTAAAGATCTTTTTAAAATTCAGATTTTCACATGCTGCTCGCAGATTTATAACGAATCCAACACGAACATCATTCAAGCTGTTAAACTACTCAATAAACAACGCAAAACGAAGACCCGACAATAAGCTGGATATATCAAAATGTAATTCTTGATACAAGGCTACCAAACGTTGCACGTGATAGCATAAAATTGCTGAATATTTGTCAGCTCGTTTTGGATCAAAATTATCATGTTCGCATAAGCGTTGTTTTTCTTTCAATGAACAACCAATAGTCGTTTTGATGCGTTGCTTTTACTGTCTTGTATTTAATGCAGTTTCAGAGAACGGATTTAAAAAGCTGTCAGTTGATACATACAAGAATGCCAAGGCGTCCTTAAGGTATTAATGCACTGTTTACCATTGGAGATAACACAAGTTGAAAAATGCAAATTTTAAACTGCTGATTTCAACTTCGTTTCTTGTTATGATCTGTGCATAGTAGAATATTTATTTTTCTTCTGATTTATTAAGCTTTATCCTATTAATAGGCATTAGTAATCATTGTTTTGTGGTACATACTAGGATGTTGATGCATTTGTTGAAATTAATGTGTTAATCAATGACATTAATTCAATGTTAATTACATGTATTTCATACATTGTTATATTTAGTGATGATGCATAATTATTGTCCGTAATTAAATGCTTATAAATAAATTTTGAAATATATTAATTAATAAGTTAAAAAGCAATGACCTTCATTGAAAGAGTAATACTGTTCAATTTCCAGAAATCAAAAATATAACAAAAAGCTATAATTATCTTGTTTCAATTACTCTTTTCAGCCCCGCAATGCTCAGGAAGGACTATTTGGAAGAAAGTCCATTTTTTCTTCAGAAATATTTCAATACAATGTACATTTGGTTAACATTAATTTCATACAAAATTTACACAAAAACATATAAAACTATTAATTGTGTTTGTTTTATTAGCCTTGTTATAATTTAGTTACCAATATTTTCAGAAATGAGTCGTTGTAATGACAATTTTTAGTCATAATTGAATTTAACTGTTCTATTATTATTTCATTCACTTCTCAGGTGTGTTTAAAAGGTTGATATTTCTGTTTATTGTGCATTGTATTTCATGAAAACTGTTATACTGAAAAGTGATTATAATTTAAAACTAAAAAAAAACGACAAAGTCATTTAAAGAAACTGGTGATGCCTATATGCTTAGGTGAGCTAATAATAGTCCTTTTTTCCTGTTTTCAATTTTTTTTTTTTCCAAATTTTTAACACTTTTTTTTTCATGCACACATCGGCATTATTCCATGAAAGCACTCAACATAAATTGTATTCAAACCTGCAATGTACACATGGACAAACCTGCATTATTCCATGGACACACTTTTATTCAAACAAGCAATGCACACATGGACAAACCAACATTCATCCATGCATGGATGGCCTTGGATTGACAGTTTTATTTTAATTCATCAATAGTACATGTTTTTATTAAATTAATGCCGTTTTAACATTCATAACACAAGGGACAAAATTGTCACAAAACCAGGTTTTCAATTTGAAAAAAAAAGTCTGATAAAGGGAGACAACTCAAAATGTGCATTGTTACTGATTGTCTGTAGTTACCCCCCTTGTGTCAAATTAAATAAAATTCAATATATTTTCTCAAAGTGTGACCTTGACCTTGGAGATATTGACGTGATTCTTTCGCGCGACACACCGTCCAATGATGGTGAACAAATGTGCCAAATGATTTTAAAATATGACAATAAATGACATAGTTATGGCCCAGACAAGCTCATTTATGGCCATTTTTGACCTTTGAACTCAAAGTGTGACCTTGACCTTGGAGATATCGACGTAATTATTTCGCGCGACACACCGTCCAATGATGGTGAACAAATGTGCCAAATGATTTTAAAATCTGACAATGAACGACATAGTTATGGCCCGGACAAGCTTGTTCCGCCCGCCCGCCAGCCAGCCCGCCCGCATTCGCCAATCTAATAACCAGTTTTTTCCTTCGGAAAACCTGGTTAAAAACTATTATTGACTAGTCTTTAGCTTTGTTAGCTCTTGTAAGTTATTGAATGTTAATGCGTACTCACATTTAACTCATGTAACATAAAGATCCAAGTGACAGAATGGCATCATATGATAAAACAAAAGTGGTTAACCAGATGGAAGTATTGACCCTTAGGGCAAAGAACAGTTCATCTTCAATATTCTGCTAATTTGCTCCAATTAGGTTCCTAGAAATAGAATGTACTTAAGTCTGGACAATGGTGTGGAGAAGCAATCCATTGCTGATGTTATGTCATGTAATTTGACACCATAATGCAATTTATCCACAATGGGGAAAATGCATCAATTGAAACTGGCAAGAAAAGGTCAGCCCACTCCTGGCAAACTCTAGTATGTTTTTCTTTAGAAAAACAACCTCTTCCAGACATGGCAAAAGACCGTCACAATTTACAGGCAAGACTGTTCTAGAGGAGAAACAATTTACAGGCCTGTTGTAAATTTCACCGGCCTCCACTTCACTTTTACCAAAATTTTATTTACTATTAACATGATAATTATGCTTGTCAGCCAATGGCTTGCTTACTAACAAAATTCCTGAACTCGTCTTATCAAATATGGTACTAAATGACAATTCGTGCCAAATCCTTCATTTATGTTCATTTAAATAAATAAGAGATGTGTTTGTTTGCCCCCTACTGCGCTGCTTTGATTTTTTTTTTACCTTTGACCTTGACCTTTTACCACTCAAAATGTGCAGCTCCATGAGATACATATGCATACCAAATATGAAGGTTACATCTGAAGCGACAAAGAAGTTATGAACATTTTTTGAAACCTAAACGCACAGTGTGACGGAATTTCAGAATGACAGACAGACCGTGCGATCACTATATGCCCACCTTCGGGGGCATAAAAATCAACACAGAACTATTTGGCTGCGAATGACATAGGACATCTTCTTGGTGACAGGGGTTACCCACTGAGACCATACTTGGTGACTCCGCTGTCCAATCCTGCAGAGGAACGCTTCAATGCAGCATTAGTAACAGGCCGTATGGAGGAAGAGAGAACATTTGGTGTTTCTCAAGTATTGATTTAGATATTTTAAAATAAAACACATTTTTTTGTCCCCTGTGAACAGCAACAAACAAGTGATGTGTTTGTCCGAAACACAATGCCCCTTTTTGAGCGATTTTGACCCATATATTTGACCTTTGACCTTGANCATGTATTTATATGAAATTGCTCTTAACAAGTGCACTTTATATGTAAAGGAACAACTGGGGTAAAACCTAATCCCATTTAGGATCAAAACTCATCAACTAACGAGGTGCTGATTTTTTAGTTGTTCGCGCTAGCAAACAGCTTAAGTCAGTGCCAAAAATTTCAAGCCAGTTCGCTGTAAACTACAATTAGCCGGATACCCGCCACATCTGTCGCATCCGCGCGAGAAAGAGTTGTATAATTTATGCAAGAGCGTTGTATTTTTGCTCAGCACAGGTCATTCATAATCTGAGGCTATTAATAGATGCGGCTGCCGATAAACAAGGGAGAGTCCAATTGCATAGATGATACCAACGCAATAGTAAGGTTACGAATGTTTATATTCACAGTTCTCAATTTATAAAACGTTGAACATGAGTTCAACAATAACTACAGGGTTACGATAGACAACAACAAAAATGCTTCATAATTGCTAAAACCGATTATAAACAAGAGATCTGTTTGTCAGAAACACAATGCCCCCTACTGCACTGCTTTGAAATAAAAAAATTAATGTTTTGACTTAAAGTTCCATATTTTGACCTTAAAGTTCCATATTTTGACCTTAAAATTTGGGACAGACAGAATGACAGACAGACAGGCAAAACAATATACCCCCTCTTCTTCGAAGAAGGAGGCATACAAATAAATTAAATATAACAAGAATTATCTTTTAAAAAGGTAGTCAGCGTAAATGCTGACTTTGAAATAAAGTTTGAAATTTATGTTTCTAAATAATTAAATTGAAAACAATACTATGGGAGTGAACACCATTATCATAAATGTGTCCTCACATGGCTTATTATGGGTTTATTTCTTCATCATCGAAATATATTGTATGTTAAAGGGACTGTCCAATGGATAAGTTTCCAGAATTTAGCAGGCTATTATTTTAATATTAATTAATAACATTCGTTAATTTGAACCATATCCAACTCAATCTTTTGCTAAAAACTAAAAAACTAAAGAGCAACAGCCAAATTGTATTACGACTTTTGCGTCTACCTTGGGAAATCCCTTTCTATTTTTTGTATTTCGCGCTTCGTGTCACGTGATTCAGACACAAACAGACAAAATGGCGGAGGCTTCGAAATCTACAATGAGCGAACCAGTAAGAAAATATGGTTTTATTGATTTAATAAAATATCATTTATTAAGATTCCGATCTGATTTTATTTAATTCAACAAGATGAGTTTATCTGCCGTTGAATGGTAGCGGATTGATGGTCTTTACCTTGCAATTCGATGCTATATGTCGCTGGTTTACAAATTAGACGATAGCAGACGACTCCAATGCATGAAAATGACAATCAATTTTACGTATTTTGATTTTAGGATTTTCTCGTTTTGACTTTTGAATTGTGTGTAGTTTATTTTGCAATGTACGTTTTTCATTAACTTTTAAATTTGTGGCGTGTTCTGAGAAAACTGGGCAAAATGCTTGTGCGTAAATTGTCATCCCAGATTAGCCTGTGCAGTCCGCACAGGCTAATCCGGGACGACACTTTCCGCCTAAACTGGATTTTCGCTATGAAGAGACATCATTAAAACGAAAAATTCCATAAAAGCGGAAATTGTCGTCCCTGATTAGCCTGTGCGGACTGCACAGGCTAATCTGGGATGACACTTTACGCACA
>VMBQ01009493.1:0-31081 GCA_007657795.1 Dreissena rostriformis
TGATTTGATTTCAAAATCACAATTACTCTAATTACATATAATCACAATAATGCGTACAACCATGCTACAAGATAGAGCTGTTGGACTAGCTACTCAGTCAATTGAACATGAAGTTGCTAAAGACATCGAACTGATGGAACCCGCTAAAGCAAAAGCGCGAAAAATAAAGTTTTGAAATTACATAATATACCATAATACATATATAGATCATGTTGAATGTAAGAACGAATTGAAACAAACGGCAGTACAACATTTATTTGTGACAATTAATATTTATAATAAATAATAAGTTTCCGTGTGCGCGGGGGCGCATTGTGACAGGTTCGCCTAGGGTGCCAAATACTCTGGCGCCGGCCCTGGAAACTGTGGAAATGTATTTTTGTTAATAGTTGCATCTACTGCTGACGGGAAGGGTCGTATAAAACGGTTGTTCATTGCACGAATAAATAAGCAATATGTACAAATGATAAGGAATCGAATATTGCGTTGTAATATAGATACTTATAGATTTGTCATTGATTAGAAATAGGTTCATATATCGTGGCTAACACACCACGAGCTTTGGCGAGTGGTATTTGTCTTCGTCTTCGCCTGGAATTCTGATATTTATCCAAGCATGATAGTATTTGACCATCTTTATTTTGAAAATAAACAAAGTAAATGGCTAAAATAACCATCCCAAAACTCAAATGAGGCCATGATAAAAACACGAAATAATGACGTCATAATAATGCGCATATTTGATGTGTACATGTTACAGTAATCTTTGCATACACCATTGGGTGTTTTTTTTCTCTAAAAGCCGGCGTGATGTTCGGGAAAATAATATTCTCTTTAGAATAATACAGCTCATCACTTTCTAATAAACTCACAATAAGTGCTGTATACGAAAACGTTTAACGTGGAATGCATGCAAGTATAAATTGTCTATATGGAGAAATTTTCAATACGCTATTACGGAACTAACGACTCGAATTCCAATCGCAGTTAAGCATGTTGTATCTGCAAAAAAATCAATGCAGCTGGTTTACGAATTAATTACGATTGTGATATGTAAAAGGTCTCCATGGCCGTACTTGATGTGCTACATAATGAGTATGTTTCCTACGCACTTGAGGTAGTTCAACTTAACCAAATGTCCAAATTTGCGGCAAGTGACCATTTTTGTTATTCTTCTTCAATCTACATTTCTAATGGGATAATCACGTGATAGTCGAGATGGCGACGACCATGCCGTGACAGGTATTTTTCGCCGTGTTATAGCCTGTATTACTTTTATTAATGTTTTAAATGCAGCTCACTTTCCACAAAGAAAGATATTAGCGTTTATTTCGTATTAATATTCGTTCTATATCTCGACTTAACTTGCTACGAAATTTCTTAGCGGGATCACAAAATTACAGCTCCCGCTAAAAACATTCGTAGGGAGTAAAGTCGAGATATAAAGCGAATATTAATACGAAATAAACGCTAGTCTTATATGGCTGGAAAGTGAGCGGCATTTAAAAAATAAACAATAGTAATATAGGTAATATAACGGCGAAAATACTTGTCTACATGTGCTCAATGGTCACCGTGGAGTAAATGCAGCGCGAGTGTGAAGAACACGTTTGGATTTCGGTCGAGGTCAAGGGTGTGTTTGCTTGAAAAACATGACGCATGTAATAAAACTGGTCAACAAACTGTTGAAAATGATAATAATGTCTTCGAAGGAGACATTTGTCCGAAAAAAACACATCCGACAACTGAATTGTGCAGGGTGGTTAACCACTCATCTTGATCGTATTACTGGTGGGACAGAGAGTGCCACAATAATTATAACTTTATTTGTGAGGTGTCAAAAGTGATGTTCTAGTTTTGATGCACACAGCAAGCATGTTTGGGCTTCTTTATTTTGCAGTTCATACTTACCAATAGCATGTTCTCTAAACTAAAAGATGAATCATACATATAAACACATGTTTGCAAATATTTTGAGCAGAGGTTTAAAAATCAATGTTTTGTGTGTGTGTTAAATCCAATCGCAAAGGACGTACAAACTCTTATATATTTCTTAAACATCCATGCAAAGGACTAGTATATCCAGCTGAATGATGCCACCCCTGATGTGCTTCTTATGTATATATTTTGTTGTATCTCATGTATTTAAGAAATGTATATAGTTTAATGTATTTAAATGTATTTCACGAAATGTACGCATAAACACCAAATATTTGGGACAAATTACCTTGTTGAACCATCAATAACCAACATATTTATGTACACTAAAACAATAGAAATAAAGTTGCCGATGTGTATTTTGCAAAAACTAAAATAATCTAATACGTATTAGATACAATTTATACATGCATATTGCACAACTCAGAAACATACTAAACTGAGTAATTAAACAATAATAAATTCGAATGTATATTCTATTTTAATTTATTTTCTTAATTTGATTTACATCATTTGGTTTGTTACTGTTATTTGTGTAAGTATGAGGTTCGTTGCGCTTCTAATTGTGTGCAATGACCATTCAAAGACGATGATCCGAGCTTTATGTTTTTGTTTCATGTAGTGTTGTATGATGTTTGTCTTGCATTGTTTCCACTTTCTTAAAAAAGAAGACAAGCTATTTTTTAACAACTTTTCGTGCTGATTATTTTCCTGGAGCTTCATTATTCTTATTACTCGTATATACCCAGCGCATCTCTTATTATATAGTGTGTGTACAAAGTCAGTATCACTTGCGTCGTCGTCATAGTTGCTTTAATAAAAGTATACTGCTCATCAGTGTTTGTTTTCTTACCTCGCGCCCAAGAATATACCCTTTTGTTGAAACATGACGCATCGAAATCTAAGCAACGACAGATATATAGTTTTAATTTGCTCTTCTTTGATACATCTTTTTCAAAATATGCTAATTCAGCCGAAGTTCATGCAAAGAAAGATATCTTCATCTGGTAAATCTTTCCATGAAATAAGTATGTTATTGGAAATGGGAAACCAACTAGATCTGATGCATGCGCATTTGAAAAAAAGCTAACCGAACACGTACATTTTATTTGCGAAACTAAACAAACATATCTTAATAAACATAGACCTTTTAATCATGCTTTCCTACTGAAATGATATAAATATGGTAAGAAAATGTATAAAATGTCTTGTAAGAGACCAGGCGCGCTATTTTTAAAATCATCGAGCATGCACACCTTTTTGACGTTCTACACAGGAAATTCCAAAACTCACGACACGCGCGTAACCAAAAGGTTCGACAAAGAATGACGAAACGCGCAAAAACAGTTTAAACAGTCAATGTGTGTATGGACTCGCTCTAACAACCTCTCTCTTGTAATACATACGTGAATGCGTAGTTCCCAAACGTTAAGTTCTATTCCCTTCAGCTGTTACCTACTCTATAGGTTGACGGTAAGGAAAGGGGTACTTTCCAAGCGTTATTAAGCTGTTACCTCCTCTATAGGTTCACGGTAAGGGAACGTGTACATGTGCTTTCCAAGCGTTTTAATGAAACGCTCTGCAGCTGTTACCTGCACTATTGATAAACGGTAACTTCCATCAAGTGAAATCCTTCAATATCTAAAAGGGTTTTGTTTTCGTTTTTTATGTCAGCAAAATCAGAGCAAATTTCTTCGCAGTCGGACTTTTTATATATGATTGGGTGTGGGCCTCATTCTGCCCATCCGCACCACTGCGGGTCTGTTATGTACATCATTCAGCCTCAGCAAACTGACTCATTTCACGTATATGAACTAGTAATCGAGGTCGTAACTATCTGTCGGCCGTCCGTGTGTGCATGTGTATGTCTGTCAGTTCGCCCGTCAACAATTGACCAGTCGCCAGCTGTCAATCAAACTCACGGACAATCAATCAGATTTATTTGATTGCAACCACATGGTCCGACAAACAAAGAGTGTCGGAGTAATTGAATAAGCGTTATGTAAACAAAACTAGTGGGCGGAGCGATCGCTTATTTGGCGACTGGTCAATTATTCAAACAATATTTCAACCTGAACTATTGGGCAGAATTAGACGAATCTTCACAGAAATGTTCCCTGAGTGGTCTTCTTTGAAAATTGTTCAAATTTTTTGTCAATCGGTCCACTGCAAATTTTGTTTAAACTATTCGCCTGAGTATAACTATCATATCCATCATTTGTTGGTCTAAACTCACGATCGCCTAATGTCAATTGTATAAGTTAAGAGGCCTGCCGAGCATGTAGGACACATGTTGAAGGGAGGTCACAGAGTTTCCGTAGTTCAAAACTTCTCGTCATTCACCCGTTCTGTATTTGAATTCCACAATGAAGCCAATTACATTTCGTAGTTTTAATGTTTTAAAAACTGCAAAAACACGTTTAATATTTAGAAATTTTAAAATTGAAAGAACATATTATCGCCAACATCGCATAAAGATATTTGTAGGACTAAAAGTGTAAAATAGCAGTTAATCATGTGCCTTTTAAAATGTTTGTGGCTGTTTTATCCACATTATTTCGGGAAAGAATTCAAGTATAATAGCTATTTTATTACCTGTCCTAACGTATATCATTCATACCTATTGGCGATAGAGCCACTTAGCACAGAAAGAGCTGATTGCCACATCAAAGACATAAGTAATGTGTTAACATTTGGTTTCAACGCGAAGCTTATTTTGATACATTCGTGTGTAAAACTCCGTCAATTCCGTTTTTGGTTTTTGTTTTCAAAATCAAGTCCATGCTTAATAAACGGTTTATGAGTATAAGCACAGCAGCAGGTTCAATTGTAATCGAATACATCGAGAATAGAATTCGACATGACTAATGTAAGACCGGAACAGTGCTCTATCCGTAGAAAAGTGTGGTGAAAGAACCAGCATTTTCTGTATACAGTTAACAATTTTCAAATAACAGGTGTACCCTGTGTGGTGCCATAGTGCATTAATGGAACCTATACGAGTGGCGATCAAGACGGTTCTGTATATTCAATATCAAAGACTGATAAGATACCATATTGACCATTGCCAAAAATGAATTGTATGGTGTTGGATAAAAATATGTCTTTATTTTAAGTAAAAGTACATTCAATAAATGGTAAATTATTGTTGTTGTTTTTTAATCATACAAGTAACATGTATTCAAATGGCATGTCAACTATTCGAAAGGCAATCCCTCAAATATTCGAAAAGTTATGCCATCCATATTTTAAATACTAGTAGATATACTTGGTATTTTCCAAATATATTACTTTTTTCTTCTGAAATATAGCACTGAAATCTTGATCTATATGTTAGTCTTGAACCAACACTTAAAAACGCCTGTTTGCTCTTAACCCACATTTTAAACGCATGTTTGCCTTAAAGCAAAACTTAATATACCTGTTGGCCTTCAATTAATTAAAAAACGCCTGTTGACCTTTAACCAACACTTCAACTGCGTGTTGGAATTATTGAGCGAAAACTTAAAACACATTTTGACTTTGAACAGACACTTAAACATCCTGTTGACCTATCGAGAGACCCACCAGATTCACTCGTCACATGCATCTCCTCTCCTACAGACAGATCCATACTTCTGCAAATTATTATAAGTTTTCATTCTTCCCATTGCTATTGTGATGTGGAGCAACCTCCCTGCCACTACAGTTTTTCATCCTGATCTTGAAGGGTTTAGGCAGTCCCTGCCTTCCCCTTCAGCCCCTTGAACTCCGGGAAACATGTTTTTATCAGTTTTTAACCTTAAATCACTTCACTTCACCCATACTTTTATCATTCTCACTTTTTCACTTCTAATACTTTTATCATGCACTGACTGCGCACCTGTCAATAATACCCGAAAGGGGAGTTTGGACAGTATTGATAGATAGACCTTGAACACACAATAAAAACGCCTGTTGGCATTGAACCAACATTTACAAATCATGTTAGCCTTAAAACAACATCTAAAACGCCTGTTTGCCTTGAACCAACATTTATAAATCATGTTAGCCTTGAAAAAAAAACACCTTGAACCAACGCCTAAACCATCTGTTGCCTTAAACCAACATTTTAAATACCGGTTGGCCTTCAAGCAGCCTTCAATGCATCCTACTTGTGATCGTTTACCCACATGTAGCAGACCACAAGAAACGCACAATATTTTATAAAGCAGTTTAACTAAAGTTTATTCATTGCCATTTTGTTATTTCAATGTTTGTGTAAAGAAGATGGTTTTAATTCTCTTCTTGTTTGTTTTTTTACTGAATGAATCGTGTTCTGTTTTCTTCCCATTAATTTCACAGATCATTCTTAAATGAGATTTTCAAAGTGAAAGGTGACGTGGACTCTCATTTAACATTACAGGATACATTATAATGAAGCGGTATTTATAACGCCCATAGCGGATCTACCTTAAATGATACCACATTGAAATGCTGTAAATAAAAGAGGCAAACTGTAATGAAGCAGTACACAACATCTTGCAGTTATAAAGCAAACATGATTATACAACTCAAACTAAAGTATGATGCAGACCATTAATTGAACATAACAACTTGTAATGCAAACAAATATAGCAATAGCTTGCGGGTAGTTCACTAATGGCTTTACCGCCGAATGCGTGATTGATTCAATTTATATTGCATAAAATAAAGGTGGATGTTTTTTTTGTTAAAACCTATACAGCTTTTGCCATTGGACTTACCATCCATAAGAGTCATAAATATTTTGGAATTGTTTTTATTTCTAAATACGATTTGGACATCACAATATTTGCAATTGACAGTCACACTACATTTATTATTGTATAGTTTGCCATATAGTTAGTATATATAGTAATGTACCTGAGAACAAAAGCACCGCATTGCGGGTGCCAACGCTCGGCTGTGGGTGCTTGGATTTTGTTTTTTTGACCTTTGACCTTGAAGGATAACCTTAACCTTGACCTTTTCCCACTGAAAATGTGCAGGTCCATGAGATACACATTATTTTGTTTATGGTTCCTGTGTACGGCACTTCTCCATATTGAAATCATATAACCATGAAGCTTCGTGTTGAAATCGTATTAACCACAACTTGGGCCACCGCCTTGGCCAGAGCAAATCTTTTTGGGTGTTCGTCGGTTTTATGGAGATTCAAGAAGTACGCTTGGTCTATCCCGTCCCGTTTAACCTTTTTCTTAAGAAGATAAGACAGGAGACCCTCCAAGACCACCACATTTATATCTCCATCGGTGGAAGACCAAACTCCACCTTGACATGCGCTGATGACATTGACCTCATGTGTGGCTCCCACATTTAACTCCTAGACCAAACCAACATACTTTATTAAACAGCAAGAACAGACGGCATGGAAGTCAGCACGGTGAAGTCGAAGATCATGGTAAACAGCACGAAAACACAGTACAGAACGGCGAGAAACTGGAAGAAGTGACCAGCGTCAACTACCTGACAGCAACCTTGTCCGAGGATGGTACCAAAACAGTACCGCTTAGTTTCGAATAATAATAACCATGACAAACCGAATGGTAAGGTCAGACGTAGCTGGTTGTTGACGAGCAGCTCTCCCGCAACGTACCGATTCTACGAGTCACCCGTAGTCTTCATCTTACTGTACTGTTGCTAGACCAAGACACTTCACGTGGACAGAGAACGCAGAATACGGGCCTTTAACACAAGTGTCTCCAAAGACCGCATCTCATATAACGAGGACAAGACCACCGTGTACTTCCGGAACATGTCTGTAACACTTGTTGGCCCACAAGAGCTCCTGCTGGGGACCGTCAAACGACGAAAACTGGCTTGTCTTGAAGACGTCACGAGTCACAACTCATGTGTGATCTGAGGCACGCTTAGGGAGGTCGCCCTCGAAGTCGTCAGAAGAAAAGCTGGATGGACAATGTGAACGAGTGGACGTCACTTCCAAAAGATGAGCTTTTCTCAACAGCGCACAACAGATCTGAATGGCTGAGGATCTTTGTGTCGATGATGATGAATATGGTGGTGGTGGTGATGATTGATGATGACGACGACGACGACGATGATGATGATGATTTTTCTTTATGTATTATCTCTAAAATGAAGTATGGCCTGAACGTCTTACTTCAGTTTGTGTTTTATTGATGAAGTCCTTATTCATTCTACCACATACAAGTCATGATAGAATTATGGGGCGTTTTAAACAACTTTTTTTATCCGAGTCTGGAAATCATGGTTGTTCAAAGTTGTTTTGTACTCAAGTAAGCCTCTGAAAAAATGTCATACATGAATGTTTCAAGTATTATGAATTACACACCAACGAATTAAATATAGCGTTTATTGTTATGTAGCGTTATCTCTTTTGGCGTAAAACTAGCTAAAAACTGGATGAGAAATACCAACTTTCTTCATTTTGAAAGTGCATGTAGATCGAGAGTCTAGTGTAGTGACACTTATGTGAAAAACTTAAAGAAATTAAAGTACTTTATTTTAATATGATGAATAAAGACATTTATTTACATACTTTAAATCCCGGCGAATTTTAGGAAAACGATCATAATGGAAATCAAAATATAATCAAACGTTACATTACGTATGATGTGAACAAAACAAGCATTTACACAAACAATAGAGAATATAAATGTTCTGAATACCTTTGCCAACGGCTAATATCAGTTTGTTGTCACACTTTAAATGAAACATACATGACAAAACGGCTTATACAAGTTTGTAGTTTAATAACTCGCTATTACAGCTGTGTGGGGTTTGGTTGAATAGGTAATTGACGTTACAAATAAAAATAGATTAGGGTTGTCCCTGGTCTATATGCGTTAAATTCCCAACAAGTATTATGGATGGGAAATTTTCCGCGTTTTAGATTGCCTTAAGAATCTTTACAGCCGAAGCCAACAATACCTTAAAAAAAAATCGTTTAGAATGGACGTCTTACCTACCAAAATATCAAGTAATTACGTTTCATTCGTACCATGCGTACAGTAAAGTAAATATTCCAATTTGCAAAACGCGCTTCAAAAGTTCAATAAAATAAAGTTGATTTACTACAAGAGAAATAGTTGCCCTTTTATTTCAACTAATTGTATTTGTGCATGGATAATGCGTTGTATTATTTTTGGAGGGATTTGGGGCCTTAAGAATAGATTGATCTTGAGTGTTGCAAGTCGTGCATCAACAACAGCAGCGTTGTTATATTTATTTATACCAATAATACTAACAACTCGGAGAGAAAATTACACAAAATATAATACAGTAATACCTGTATAAACAAAGCAATTGTGCTTTGTTGCTTAAATATGCTTCGTTGATGGTATACGCAACTATATTATGAACCAATGGTAACTGTTTAAAGATGAGTCACAGAAGGATATTGATCAAGTAAAATTATCTTCCTCCATCCGCGAATCGGATGCGATGAATTTACAACTCATAATTAAATACGATTTGAAAAGCACGTTAATAGACAAGGATGTTTTTTTGCGTTTGACCTTCAAATACACTTCATATATTTGATAAGTTATAAAACAAATGATCTAACGTTCAACAGCAGCAGCAGTAGTAGCGGTAATAGCAGCAGTAGTAGCAGCAGTAGTAGTAGCAGTAGCAGCATTAGTAGCAGTAGTAGTAGCAGCAGTAACAGTAGTAGCAGCGGTAGAAGTAGTAGAAGTAGCAGAAGTAGTAGCAGTATAAGCAGCAGCAGCAGTAGCAGCAGTAGTAGTAGCAGCAGTAGCAGCAGTAGCAGTAGTAGCAGTAGTAGTAGCAGCAGTAGAAGTAGTAGCAGCAGTAGTAATAGAAGCAGTAGCATTAGCAGCAGTGGCAGCAGCGGCAGCGGCGGCGGCAGCCGCCGCAGCTGCCGCAGCAGCCGCAGAAGCAGCAGCAGCCGCAGCAGCAGCAGCAGCAGAAGCCGCCGCAGCCGCTGCCGCAGCCACAGCGTCTCCTTGACCCAGTTACCGGTGGTCTTGATATAAATCGATTACAAAAAGTTATTGAATTAGATTGCAACTGCTTACTTGAACTTTATTTGTAGATTATCAGTCGATAATTATCGTCCATAATCCAAATATTGGGGAAAAGGCAATACATGCATGTAAACCGGCTCCATTTACACGTCTGCAAATGTGAAGTTGAAAGATCATGTGTACGAGTAACCAGTGCATTTATAAAAATCGCCCTGGGAGCTTTATCTTTTTATAAACACTGTCTTGAAAGGGTAACTGTCTGTTTATAAATGTTTAAAGTCGTTATCATGAACTAAAATTGTTTGCTATTTACAACAAAATAATAAGTTTGTGTTATTCCTCTGAAGATATAGAAATTATTTGGCACTAAGTTATTGTTAGAAAATTATTTTTGATCAATGAATCAACTTGAACAAATCCAACTAAAAATGTCATGAACAACTGAAGTTGATAAATTAAGATTGTTGTTTCTGGGTCACAATGGGGACAAAGAAAAGCAGACTCACGCCTTACAACTCTTATTTTTGTACAGTATTTGAGATGAGTCCAATGAGTGCATTTGTCACACTGTGCCCATTGTGCAAACTCCACAAAAAGGTTAACAGCAGGTGGCATTCTCTTGTCACAAATGCAGCAACGTTCCTCCTCCTCATCCTCTTATACAGATAAATTACTTATGCTGGGACTTATAGGTTATGCGTTCTCTTTTGAACAACTTGGACGTGGAAACTGTTGATTGAAAAGGGATTTCTTTGATTTGACTTGTTTAGCTGCTATGATTTTTGCATTTATAGCAGAAGATAGATTTTCTATTATGGCAGATGGTAAAAAAAAATCTTTTCTTTGAGGCCACAGCTTTAACAGCCACTATTGTTTTACTTTGAAGGAACTGTTCAGCACATGTTTGAATAGGACTTGTTTCAGTATTTTAGTTTCTTGCAGAGTTTTTTCAATGGCTGCATAAATAACAGAGGGTATCACTTTCATTTCACTAATTTCTTTCGGACAAAGGGGGAAAATGCCTGTTTTTCTGAATGCGCTTATTAGATTGTTGGGAGAGAATGCTTTTAGGTATGCTTTGGAAGATAATTCACCCACAATATATATATATTTATGGTCCATCCAGGATTTTCTCTCATAAATGTTTGGCATTCATGATTGTATATTAACTTCATTGGTCCAAAGCAAGCTACATCTAAAGGCTGTGACACATGTGAAGTATGCGGTGGCAGAATGTAAAATACTATTCCATCTTCTCTTCCCCAAATAGTTAGCGATAATGAGACATGTGACTTGTGTCCATCAAAAATGACTAGGTGATACTGGCCTTCAGCAGTGTTCACGAACTTGAGGAAATGGTTAGCTACATAATTGTTGAAAGTAATCGAATTAGACCAGCCAGTCTCGCTCATTTCTCCTCCTGCTCCAGGACTTGTTTTGTTCACACCACCTCTTACCACGAAATATGTAGTAAAGTTGGATATAAGAGCCAGCTGCATTTCCACAACCTTTTATGGTAACATGTTTTCCTCTTGGAAAGGTGACTGACTGCTTGTGGAGTATTCCCCTTTTGGCACAATACTCTGGTTGGAGAATGCTCCATCAATATACCGGACTCATCAATGTTCCATATCCTTTCTGGGTGATCCTTGAGTTCCTTTTCAATAAAAAAAAATCTGCTTCCCTGAAATGTTTGTCCATTGCTTCCATTGATGTAGCCTTTGCCCTTACCAACGCAAGGCGCTCTGGCTTAGCAAGGTGGATAGCAGGCCACCATTTTTGGAGCCGTCATACCATGATCCCATGACAGATGGTTGACTAACAAGTTTTCTTCGTCTCTGGTGAAAACTGGTTTCGTTCCATGCCTAGGGACATGGTCAATAGGTTGGGTCCCAAAATGCCTGTCTCTTAGGATACTCTCGGGAACCCCAAACACCCTGGCAGCCTTATAGATTGACATCCCATTTTGCATTACTTCTTAGAAGGCCAGCACAATCTGGTCGTAATTGCGTCTCCTCTTCATTTGAACACTTGATGGAAACTAAAAAGAAAAAAAATAAATATGTAAGACCTGAAATACTTTTGAAATATACTTTCCATGGGACTTATTACACGGGGGACTTTTAGCTTGACACTTGTATCTACGGACGCTAGCAGACAGACATTCTGCAGTGGATTTTTAGTTATAAAAAAATACATTCCTGTATGTAAGTGTCATGGGTATGGATGTTTTGTTGCAAAAACAGGTACCGATATAAACAAGAGCACCGCATAGCGGGTGCCAACGCTTGGCTGTGAGTGCTTGGATTTTGTTTTTTTGACCTTCGTCCTCCATTGACCTTGAACTTCAACACTCAAAATGTGCAGGTCCATGAGATACACATGAAAAAAAAGTTTTTTGACCTTTCACCACTCAAAATGTGCAGCTCCATGAGATACACATGCATGCCAAATATCAAGTTGCTATCTTGAATATTGCAAAAGTTACTTAAAGGCCTACGTCAAAGTTTTGAAACGCCGCGGACGAGCTTGCTATGACAATACCTCGGGTTTTCTTCGAAAACAGCCGAGCTAAAAATCATTAACTTACCTTGAAAAAGCTCATTGTTGATCAGAAAGTAGACTTTGACAGCTTGCGGGAAGTTTTGACAGCGCACTGACATAAATTTCCGGTATGCAAATTAAGTGACGTCATCGATATTCGGATATCACGGATTACACCGGTTACTCGTATACACCGGTAAAAGGGTCAAGAAGCATACGTGGGTTGCTAGCCAGGCCAAATTTGATTAATTGAACTTTACCACCACAGTGTTGGCCATTATTCATAAAAATAAAAATACTATTTGCAATTGTATTACATTTTATTATATTACGGTTATTACAACTACTTAAACATGAACTGTATGAAAAGAAACGAGTGAGGAAAAACAGTGTTAATCAAGTTAAGCCTGTCGTTAAAACTGGCTTGCAGTTAAATATTTCCGATCCTGGCAAGGTGAAGTTTGTTTAATCATGTGGTGAATGCTAAACATGATATTCCGTGATTACTGTTAACGGCGGCAGTGGCGGTGGCGGTGACGGTGGCGGCGGCAGCAGCAGCAGTAGCAGTAGTAGTAGTAGAAGTAGTAGTAGTAGAAGTAGCAGTACACAGGTGAATACTATTTTTCGGAGTTGAATATACTGTTCGTTGGTCGCTTTAGCGCGGTGCCCCTTTTACTTCGGTACATTATTTTCGTCACGAGAATCTAGACTGAACTCTGTAGGCAGTTGATCGCTTATTGACCGTCATTTTGGACTGGATATGCAAATGAATTATCAACCAATGGTGGCTGTGTTTAAGTTTTAGTCAAAGGGACTTCTAATCAAGTAAAACTTTCTTCACGTATTGGCCAAACTTATGTTATGTATTAACCAATCGTTTCTTGAGTTTTAAAGAACTTAAAGTGTTTTCAATTCATTATCCTTTTAAACATCTATTTTGGTTGTTATCTTGCGCAGGGAAATTAAACTTCAAACAGTTTATGTTAATAAAATGCTCGCTCAGACGATTTATCAAATCAAGGATAATGCAATGAATGAGCTTTCTTACGCGGTAAATATCCGGGATGGAAATGTATAAAAGGGAGTTTTAAGTTTAAAATAGTTATTGGTAAAACATAAAGCAGATACTTTGGAAAAGGAAAAACATGAAAGTATGTTTTTACGATTACTTCTATATTGACGTGTGCATGTGTTATATTTTATTATCGAAAATTGTTAAACATATAATTTAAACGAAGGGAGGACAAATTCTGATAAGGTCACGTTTCATTAATTGTTATTGTAGTAGTGACTATTGTGTTTATCAAAATGTATGTCCTTAAAACATACTTTGCAAGCAACTACCCGTCTAAAATAGTCTGCAACAATTAAAGGGTGATGTGAACATTATTTTCATTCCTTATATTTACTAACTTATCTAGTATACAAATGTATCGTTACTTTTGCAGACTACCGTTGGTTTATTACTGCTGTTGGTGACAGTGGCGCTAGTGATCTGTACTGAAGGATTTAGCAGTCCACCGGAGACTGGTAAATAGTTTCTTTTTATAGTTTAATAGTTCATCTAATAGTTTTTACATATCAACTCATCTTGTATAACGTATTATAATTGCACTATGTTCATGGTTTTTATCCTGCATTATTTATATACAGGTCAATAATTAAATCATTTTATTCATCATCTGTATATGTTAATCTAGCAAAACACGAATACTTTATTTGATTTTTTTTTTATAATTATTATTTGTAAAACAAATCTATATTGTTTACAACTTATTAATTAAATTCATTGATGTACGTATATAATCTTTACGCGATCAATATGATATTTTCGTATTTGTACTCACGTTGATATTATGCTATGTATAACTATTTTGTAAATGACAAAAACTGTAAAGTTTACGTCGATAAAACAGTATGTCTGTCTTTCCGTCTGGTAAAGTTATCCAAACGAAGTGACTCGACAGATGATTTCGGGAAAACAAATACTTAATAATTACAGTTTTTGACGATTCTTTTATGTTTCGTTAGTAATTGGATTCATTTCCGAATTTAACATTATTTCTATCACATCTCGCCGGTCAGCCATTTCAATGAATGCAATAATAAGTTATGACTAATATGATCATTTTTACTATAATAATAAAAATATTATAAAATAATAATATTTTATAATAATACTAATAGTACTTTATTATTATTTGTATTATTATTATTATTTTCAATTATATCATAATTTTAACATTTAATATAGTATTATTTATAATGAATAACAATTAGTATTATAATAATAAGAAGAAAAGGAAAAACAAGAAGAAAAAATTATGATGATGATTATTAATTTATTATTGTCATTGCTACAACTACTATTATTATCATTATTAGTAGTAGAAGTAGTAGTATAACTATATATTATTATTATTATTGCTGCTGCTAGCATGTCACGCAAGTTACCAAATAAAATTTGATCAACAATTCTTTTAAAATTTAACTCGAACAAATTATATTTGTATCTATAATTCAGGACTGTATACTTGTTAAAACCCACGTTTATTAAAATGCACTTTTGCCCTGACTTATCGTGGAAAATAGGTTAGAATTGTGTACAAATGAATCGTAAATAACACAAATCGTTGGTTCCGTGACAGATTCTGCACGAAAATTCAACAAATGAAACGGCGCAGTTAAACCAATTCGGGTTTTGCCTTGTCGAATAAACTGTACTTAACTTTTAATGTTATTATCCTGTTCCGATCAAACGCTTGTTGTTACCAGAACAACTTCGAGTGTTTGAGAGAAGTTTACTTTCATTAGTTGTTAGTTTGTTTAGTTTTGATGCGAGGTAGCTTGTGGCATAATAATACTGCTGATATTACCTTGAACAATCTTATCAATTCTACTCAAAATGAAAGCTTTAATTAAACACCTTTTTACATCAACATGAATTGGTTAATAACATTTGAATTTAATTTTATTTTCAGACACGCCGTGTGATACAAGTTTTGAACAGGCGGGATCAGACGGTAAACACTTACATTTTCTACGTGTTTCCTCATAGTAGCCTATTTCGCTCATGTACCATTAAATAACAAAAACATTTGTAGGATGTGATCAACTACAATGCTCATCACCCATTTTTGTATTTAAATCTGATAAGCACCATAAACAAGTTATAACTAGAAATACCATTACTGTTACAGTTCAGCTACCTGATAAGTTCCATAGACAAGTTATCACTAGAAATTAGTGATGGCAAAATTATTCGAATATTCGATTGAATGGCAAGTATTCGAATAACAGAATTGATATTCGCATATTTTTTTCAAACGTAATTGCCCTTATATTAAATGACCTGCGAGCCGCTTACTAATTGGCACCCGAAATCGTTTGGGATAAACGTGTTTGATGTGACGTTCTTCGTGTCAAACTGCGGCCCGTATCAGCGTTTGTGTACGGAAGAAACACCCTCCAGAAGAAACACCCTTCCCTAAAAACAGCATAGCGGAAGAAGCCCCCTGTCACATTTTGCATACGCGGAAAAACACCCTCGATAGTTTTGCATAATGCGGAATAAAACCCCTTCCATATTGTACCAACAGTTAAAATCACAGGTTATAAGCCTCTACGCTTGTATTTGTGGTTCGTTTATTTGATAGCGTTGGTTTTAATAAGTGTTTGTTTTTTAGAAAAGGTGTCACACTCAACCCCAGATATTTGATTCATTTGATCTTATGTTAATATAAGTGGCTATAAAAAAGGTGTTGCAACCATTCAGAATTTCCTGACCAATTACGTACCTTTTCGCACTGTCTTAAATCCTAACACGATTTCCGCCCGGTTTATAATTCAGAAACACAATATTTCTGACTGGATATACAAAATTATTAAATGAGCACAACTGCTTATTTTCAATCACAAAAACCATAACAAACTATAATATGAAACGATGCATGACGTAACTGTTGTAAAACTCCATTAGTCAGCTATAAAATAGAAGTCTATGGGAATCTTACACACATCCTTTAAGCTTAATGGTGTACACAATTTCGTAAACGTAATTTTCTGCGANTTCATTACCGTTGGCGGTGAAGCGCTGCTGTCTGACGGTATTCTTAAAGTCGATCTGAGAACAAATTCAGGCGACCCATTGACCGGTCAAGTCGTGTTCAGGGTAAGACAGGGTATGGCTCTTTGGCTACTAGATGAAACTGCAGGACGATGGACATTAGCTCCAACAAAAAATGTTAATCGTCGTAAAATTAGTCTGACTGATGATTTGTTGACGCAAATAAATACCAGAAACTGGTATAACATTGATAAGATCGCAAGAGAACCCATTGCAAGAGAATCCATGTGCTACTTTAAAGCGCGAGTCTTCTATGACAACCCGGCTGGTGCAGCCAACTCAGCCACATTTACTCCAGGGGTCGTTGCCTATACGCCAATGAACCAAAGGCTGACATTTTACTTTCCGCATACAAGCGATCTTGATAATACATGCTTTGGAGTTCGATGCCGTGTCTTTGATCCAGCTGTTCCAACCAACGTTCTTGTCGGACTCATGCATCTTACATCAACGGAAACAGTCTCGATTGGTGCGATCTCTATTGCAGTTGCACAGAACTTAGAACCAAAACAACTAGCGCATTACGCCCTTCCGATAAAAATTGCGCACACTGCTATAAAATATGGTGTCAAACCGAGCCAAAAATATATCTTCGTCAACTTTATTTCCAATCGAACTGGCGGGTTCTATGATGACTTTGCCACATGCAGGAACTCGTCAATCAACCAACCAGCGTTCCATTTCATCAAACCCAGCCTGCCGACCTATGAGCCCAAACCAGAAGGTACACAAATATGTACTGCAAAAATTAAGTTCGATTTCTCAGTTGAAATTAGCGACCTGTCGAGCATGCTTGGCCTCACAGCCACCAGTGTTTGGTCTTCGGCGGGCTCTAATTACTACTACGATTACTCCACTATCATCCAGAAGGCCAATGATGGTGTTCAGGATTTTTACTATGCGTGTATTCAGTACCGTTGCAGTGATTATCTCGCGAACACAGCCGTCTATTTGAATATCAATATTCCAACGGTGAGGTTATATTGCTTTGGACCTTGCCATGGGACGCTGTGCGAAGAATATGACTTACAGTACCAGTCAAGCATCGAAGGCGCTTTTATTGCTCCAGAACTCGTTCCTGGACAAAACGGTCCTGACTTCTATGATGGAACGAATGTTGCAGATTGTACCAGCAGGAACTCGACTGAAGCATTCGCGTACTCGTTCAACTGCTTTCACAAACGAGGCCCAATTTGAACAATTTGACTAACAGACAGTTGCTTAAAATGCCATTTGACTTTACTGGAGAGCCAAACTGACGTAAATAGTTAATTACTACTCGAAATGGACATATTTAAAAACAACTTATGTATTCAAGCAATTACTCACCCAGAAGTAAACAAAAACGGAAACATTAGAATAATTAACCCAATTAAGTCTTTAAATGAATTTATGCCTGTACATGCATGCTCAAAAACACTTACAACATATATTTATTAAATATTATAAATAAATAAAATTATCAGTAAAGCAATTGTATGGTGGTGTATGGTAGCTGTTGTGATAGCGATTTACAGGATATATGTATATACTTTTTCTGAAACTGTCAATTATATATCTGAATTGTTTGCTGTACAGATATTTTTATAATGTAAATTGTTTCGGTTCCATTTATATTCCAATTTTAATGTTTTACGGTGTGGTTATTTTCCAGTCATGTCAGACATTAACATACATATATGCTATATCCAAACTTGTTCAAAATTAAATTTGGTTAATGAAGTTCACAGTAATAAGTACACTAGCAGTGTTGAATGCACATCTTATGGTGGTTGAAACGATCTACGATTTTCAGTCGATACCAGTAGATAAATTGCTTTTCTTTGATGGGGTCTGAACATCATGAAATAAGTGACAATAAGAAATTATACATTGTCATCGATCTTTTTCACTGTTCTGCTATGAAATTGGAAATTAGAAAGGTTTGTTCAGAAACAAAATGAAATATAAATGACATTTAACAAAAAAAACTGCCTATTTTTGAGAGGCATTGCTTAGTAAAACAAAACAACACATAATACAAAATACAAGTTTTTACATGAATGCCCCTGTGTTTCGTTGGGGTGTTAATTAATTACAAGTCTATGTTACTAACCTATTAATACTGATAAGCCCTGTAGCTCATAGTAGACTGGCTAGCTGTAAACATGAGGAAGCTACTATATAACACCCTTCAGATAGTGCATGCCTCTAAAGACCATTGTCCCCATGTTTATTAATTACATGAACACAAATCTACATTTGAACATTTACAACGATTTATTTAGGAGATGTAAATACAATCAAGTTGGCATGCCTGAACAATTCCTTCAGCATAACATCTCAATCTCCATAACATTGGAGAAAAGTTTTGTTATTTAATTAAAACTGCAAAAATTGGTGAATGAGACATGGAGTAGAAAACAAAAAAGTATCAAGGACATTCAGACTGAGCGGTGGACGAACAACATTCTTATAATCCTCCACCCGCTTTCATGGGGATTTTAGAAAAACAAATAAATATACAGATGTGGATGATACAATGCTTTTCACCATTGATAAGTGAAATTAGAGAAAAAAAGGGTAGAGCAATACATCATTGCACTGTGATATCCCCTAGAGGGCCAGGCATATAATGAACTACATTATTATATTAACATTTTGATAGATACCGATTAAAAGAAGTGAAGTAATCACACTGTCACAATAATCAAAAAGTCATTGACAAATAATCAAAAAGTCATTTACAGTAAAAATGAGGATGTATAATATATCAGTAACTGTAAATTTCCAATGAAATGAAATAAACATTCAATTAGGACTAAATTCGGGCCCTTGTATTAACACATGCTAAATCTCTTGTGAACTTGCCTCTGGCATTAATGGAGAATGTGTTATACAATTAATAAAATAAATACAGACATGCAAATAACTGATTTTAAAATGATGTGTAATTTTGTTTAATTCTACAACCTCACATGAAATCATTGATGGTCCTGACTGCAGATATTATTAATGAAACAATGACGACAATGTACCCAAAATGTCTGCAACTGAATGATTTTCCTTGGATAATGTGTCACAGTCAAGGTCTTTTGGAGAAAAAAAACAGGAATCACTCACAGACGAAAGACTGAAATTTGGATTTAAAAGTTTTACACTCTTCTCTGTCTGGAAACCTAATTTATCTGCGAGCTAGTCGAGCAATTGCTCTTCCATTTCGTCTTGAACAATACGAGTTCGTGAATTAGACTTTAAGATTTTTTTCTTGGACTAAAGGATTGTTTTTATTTTCAAGTCTAAAAATTGCTTAGAATCGCTTGGTGAATACGGGTCTGGTACACGGTTTGTTGTGGAGCAGTAGAGAGCTGATTCCACATAAGTCGCAAAACGTTTCGTTGCTATGATATATCGCTGTACAGCGCGGAACAGAAATTTGTGTTCTGCACAAGAGAATCGGTCGCAGCTAATCAACAGATTATGTGTAGTAAAAGGACACCTTATATCGGCAAAGCAGTGGGATCTGAGGTTTGTATAATGCGGACATCATAAAAGAAAGTGTTCGATTGTTTCTGGAGATCCACACGCACACAAGTGTTCGAAGACGTGTAAGTAAACCTTGCACATAAGGGGTCGACGACGTGTAAGTATACCTTGCCCATAACTAAACATTCTTTAATGAAATAGAGTATGTTCAGTCCTAGATCAAAGTCACACTTGAGATAAAAATTAATACATGTTGTAGTAAGTGAGATAGTTAGTGGAAAAATTGATGGCAATTAATCAACGATTTGAAAGGACATCAGAGAATCTAATGACGCAACGTTATAATTCAATAATAGGCATAACAGGTAGATTTAAAATTCCATTTCCTTTCATCTTGCGATGCAATCTTCTGTATGAGTTTCGAGCAACAGATCAATTTTTATATCACAATTAAAAATAATTTAATGCATTGTTATACAAAGCAAATTTGGTATGATTCTAAACAAGAAACACCTATACACTGCTTTGTTGCTGTTTATTGTGTTCTTCATATTTCGTTACCATAAAACTAAAATTTACTAAAAAATTGAACATAGTAACAAATCAACTAACTTATGCCATGAAAAATACTTATGCAATAACTGTTTATCACGATGATCGAATATAATATATGCTCTTTCCGGAAAAATCGGTGTCGCTGATGTAGTAGATAATGATTGAAAAGACTGAAATCGAGATAAACTCAGTCGGCAGTCAGTCGTTAGCATCTGTGTCATTTTATTACACAGTTTAAAACACTTCCCTTTGTTTATATTGTTTTACATATCACCCGTGTATTGTGATATGAATCTCATTTTCCAACATTAAAAGTTACATGCAATCATGTTTTCGCAATATATTTCATTTCTGTGTCATCTTTGTAGAGCTTGATACATTCAGCTGAACATGCCAATACTCTGTGAAATTATGTTGAATATAACTGATATGCATAATCATGTATGTATGTTTGATTTGATTTGATAATCGATAATGATTTTTGTCTGATTTTGAATAACTAATTATAACTGACAGTGCTCTTATATTTTTAACAAAGATTGTGATCTCCTAGTGTGATCTTAATCATGCACTGCATGGCACGTTTTAGCAGTTTACACTTGAAAATGTGTCCGTAACAGCGATGACACTTTAAAATTCATATTAAGTTTAAACCTATTTATGTTAGCTCGATTGCATCGAAAGCCTTATTGAAACACTCTAGAGTCCGTTTCCTGGGAAGAACCTGTACTAAGTGTGTATGGATGATAATAATGATAATGCTCCCTGCGGAGGGATCGAACCCACGAATTCATATTTGACACAAGGTTAATACTTAAAAGGGATTTAAACATATCTAATATGTACTATCTCAAGACAATAATATTCAATTTTGTTAAGATGCAAACCTTACATGTAAAAAGGTCCACATGTGCATAATCTGTAAGCAATCTGCATTCTCTCTTGAAGATATATATGGTCCAAACATGCACCCTGCTTGTGTGTTGTCTCTGAGGAGGTTAAGAAATATCCATTTTTCTTCAGAGTTCCTTTATTGTGTGTAAGATGTAGACAGGGCATTTTCATTGACGTCTCCGATGAAAATGGCATTGTCTCTGTCTTTTAACAACTGGAGAAGCATCTCTATGTAGTTGGACCATCATGCACTCTTTGTGAAGGTCTTCAGATACTTGCAACTGCTGACAGTGTATACTTCTTTTGTAATAGCATGTCAAGCAGTGGAACCTTTTGTCTGTATCTGGCTGAGTTATGATTTTGTGGAAATGCATTTTAGTCAACAGTACTAGCCTGGTTCAAATAGATGTGAGCTTCTGTGAACATGACTGACATTTCAGTGAGCGGGTCTTTCACAACATCAAGACCGTGCAGTCTTAAAGATCGACCATTCAAAAGACTGATTGAAAAAGTCTTGCATTGAACTGGATCATTCAAAATATTGAATGTATTTGTCAGCTACATGTCTGTTTGAAGTCTGTTGGTTTCCCTTTTTAGAGTGTTGCTTTGTGTGATCTTTTAAGGTTCAAGGTGTAGAAGTAAAAGACCTTCAAGCGTTCTACATCGACTCAAGGCTACACAAGCTTGGCCTGCCAGAATTCGGTTTTCGAAGGAAACCACAAGTTCATCCGCAGACAAACACTTGACTTTATGAATTATGCACGCAAAAGCAAGTTTAAGGGGAAACTGTGACCAGGTTATTTCAGGACTTTTTTTTTCTTGACGATGTTGAAAACTATACATCAATTCTTGTTTTTGGGCAAACATCTTTCTCATAGGTTTGCAAATTAATTGGAATGGTTTGTCTAGCTTTATGGCCAATATTCCCTTTGTCAAACTTGACAAGAATCGAATGGATATTAGTGGAAGTTGGCAGAATGTCTACTACAACTCATTGAGCACCATTGACGAGACCATCTTGAACATCCACATTTCTAATTAGCATGACTCTCGCAGTTTTGCATAGTTCAAGTACCTTTAATAGACCACCTGTGTCTGAGGGTTTGTCTGAGGTTGAGTAACAAGCCAATGATGCTGGTCGCTTCTCTCTGGGAGTGAGTGCAACAATTGGCTCTTGTAGTTATTGTAATCTAGACATGTTATGACTGGCTGTGTCTGCATGGCTGGCAAATATGTGAAGGGCTGTCCTATTGTATTCCTAACATGGTAGCTGTAGGTTTCTGGATAGAAGAATTTGTTGCACCCACCACACCTTTAAGTCATACAATGACCAAGGGCAATACATCTGGCAATGTATCAGGCGCCATGGTAGAGTTCTTGCTGAGTGACCCATGGAAATTGTACGAGGCCAATGTATCTGCGAAAAATAAGGCTGATCGGTCAATCAGCTCACGAGTTATCAATTGGACATGATTTTCACATTCAATGTAACAGTGACTTTGATCATTGACCTAAATTTTAATAGGGATTACTGTTCAAGGTCAATGCATCTGCAAAGTATGAGGCCCATCACTCAATCCTTTGATGACATATTGAACGGAAACCAATTTATCACTTAATGCCTCATTGACCTTGACCTTTGAACTACTGACCCCAATTTCAAAAGGGATCATCTACCGTCCAAGGCCAATGTACATGTGAAGTAACAAGCCAATCGGTCAATTCGTTGATGAGTTATTAATCGGAAACGATTTTCACACTTATTGTGACAGTGACCTTTGATCTAGTGACCTCAATATCAATAGGAGTCATCTACTGTCCAACGCAAATACACATGGAAAGCATCAAGCCAATGGGTGAATAAGTTGACGAGTTATTGATTCGAAATGATTTTACACTTAATGTGACAGTGACCTTGACCTTTTACCTAGTGACCCCAATTTCAATTGGGGCAATCTACTGTCCAACACCAATGCACATTGGAAGTATCAAGCCAAATGGTCCCTCCGTTCACAAGTTTTTGTTAAAAAAAACAAAAACAATTCACTCTTAGTGTGACAGTTACCTTGACCTTTGACCTAGTGACCCAAATTTCAAAATGGGTCATCTACTGGCAAAATCCAATGCGCATGTGATGTATCAACTTATCAATCTGATTGGTCAATCTGTTTACAAGTTATTAATAGGAAACAAACTTGTCTACCAGCAGAACGACAGACCGACCGACATCCAGCAAAACAATATACCCCCTCTTCTTCGAAGGGGACATCAATATAAAAATCAAAAGGTAAAAATGCCCTAAACTATTTTCGGGAAACTTACCGTACAAAGATGAATTATACACTCAGAAATGCGCATGCTGCGACCAAGTGGGATCTGTCACTGCAATTGTATGTGTGTCCCTGTGAACGTGCTGCACAAGGTCTGAAAATGTATACAACATACGCAGATGACAGCTGGCATAGAATTTTATCAAATTCCTGGCAAAGAATACCATATCTACCATCCTTAAATAGGTTGATAAAGCAAACTATTTCTCTCATAACTTTGTAGATGGAAGAAGTGATGCCTCCGGTAAAGAGCAAGAGTAATTTTGCAAGGAAGGTTAAGATTGCTCTACCCTTAGATAACTTCCTCTTGTGACATTCATAAGAAGCAACTAGAACCAACTGGCTTGGTTGAAACTCACTGCCTTACTCATTGGTTAGAATTGGCAATTAAAGATGTGTTTTAGAATGACAAAACATAAAAATACATACTTAATTAAATGGTTTGTTTTACTTTCACATGACAAATTTAAAGAAACAATTAAAGAAATTCGCTAGAAAAGGTAAAGCTCTTGATCCATGTATTCCAACCAGAGCAGGCGCAACGAGATCGGTTGCTCACATGATTAAAGCTATCAACACGTTTCTCAGGGATTATGTCCCTATAACAACACATATTGGACATATCTCCAACAGCAACAGCAAGAATTTATATCAAACATGATGTGAATACGTGTTGTTTGCATGTTTAAAACTGATTTGGCAAACAATGTGACCTTAGTGTTCACAAGCATTAACTATAGCAACATAAGGAAAAGTAACACACTCACCGGCAGCCTATTTTTTTTTATTGGATCAAAAAGATTTTCTAACTTGAATGCAAATTAATTAGAACTAGATCTTTCGCTTCGTCATTTACTTTCAAGGGCAAAAAAACACTAAGAAATGTGTGGATTTCCGGGGAGGAAAAGTCTTGCACATCCACATTTTAATGGTGATGACAAATCAAAAGTTTAAATTTAATCTATGCAACTTAACATAGAGAAAGCCTTATGGGAGACAAAGCATAATGGTCCTGTTAGGTCGAGGTGCTAAACACAGATAAGAGTTTCTTTTAATAACTTAGGATGAGAGATGTTGGTAGTTAGCTTGCATACTGATCTAGCGTAGGATTGCATTCCATGTCAATGTTACCAAATATAGAACAAGAGGTCCATTATGGCTCATAGGCGCTCACCTGAGTTAAGGAACAGCAATAGTTCAAGACTTAACCAGGTCATCTAGTTTTTTTTTAACATACCTGACCCAGATTCTAACATGGCCTTCATGTTGTTAAGATGAAGATTCTGACCAAGTTTCATCAAGACTAAGACACAAGTGTGGGCATAGAGTGATATAAAGTTTTTCCTACATTTGACCTGGTTACCTACTTTCTAGACGCAATTCAACAAGATTCAAACTTTGCCTAAATATTGTCAAGATAAACACACTGACCATATTTTATAAAGATTATATCAAGGTCATCCAATCTTTAAAGTATAACAGCCAGGCAGCTATAACCGCTGGGGAAGCCATCAACATGTGGCAGAAAATTGTGCAGGCCCCAAAATCTAAAACAGATTGAAGACTGAGAGTCTAGTTAGAAACTGGCAGAAGCGGTTGAAACCGTTTAAACGCAAAAACCGGACAACCAACCATATCAAGACCAGGGAGTCCACATTCTGAGTCGAAGCATATAGACCAATGAAGCCGGACATGGATGGTAGTTCAATTAAGAACTTGTAGAGAACACTCTGAACAATTGCCCAACTGAAATCCATTTCCACACGTGAACAGTGTGTTGTGCAATTCTTCAATGCATTAAAAAAAGCATTAGTTGGTTGACTTTAGCCATTGTGGTTCGATTTTCAAGGAGAAATCGAGTTCATGCATCACAGAGTTCTTTATTCCTTTTTGCACTAGAGCATAATACAGCGACTTGCGGCGTCTTTTTCAAGCTAAACAAGAGATGTGTTTGTCAGAAATACAATGCCCCTACTGCACCGCTTTGAAATCTTTTTTTTTTACCTTTGACCTTGAAGGATGACCTTGACCTTTCACCACTCAAAATGTGCAGCTCCATGAGATACACATGCATGCCAAATATCAAGTTGCTATGATCAATAATGCACAATTGATGACTAATTTTCGAAACCTAAACGCAAGTGTGAAAGAATTTCTGAAGGACAGATAGACGGACATACGGACAGTGCGATCACTATATGCCACCCTACCGGGGGCATAAAAAGCTACAACCCCGGTGGCATCGAAGTAAAAGGTTCCATCTCCATGCTGTATTGTTCTATGCTGCAATCAGAGACTCAAAGTATAACAGTATTGTTGAAAATGGATGGTATTGTATGTATTGATCATAACCTCACCAGTTGAGGCTGTTGCTTTGTCAAGGAAGAGTCTGCCAGTGTTGATGCCACAGTACATAGTTCTGTGAAAGGATCTTTGTGCTCAACCTCAGCTAAGTTCAATTCACTCTTTGCCTTTCTCATAACTTCTTTTGATTGTGGTTGCGAGTAATTCCCACTGGCCAATTTCTCGCGGTCCATGTTTCCTAGCAGATCATACGGGTTGGACATTCTCAGATTTTTTGGGGTCTCTTTTGCGGCTGCCCTTGCAGGCGCCTTTATTATTGCCAGTTAAGAGTGTCTTTCATATGGCCGGGTAACGATCTGTGCCTTCGAGCGTTTTGGAGGCTTCTTACTAATGGAAAATACAAAGAAATTGCAATCCTCATGCTTGCAATAAGAAACAAAAAATATCTTTAAAAAAGATAATCAGCGTATATCAAGACTTTGAAATAAAGGCAGAACAATTACGTGTCTAAGTTATTAAATTAAAAACAGAAGTTTAAGTACTGTTCTGTTCTTTTTTTTACTTAAAAGTCGCATATCCACTGCATGAACTGTTTGTCATGAAGTGCACGTATATTAAACCACATAATACTACATGCGATAACATCATATGTTTCTCCGTGACGACCAAAGCCGGTACACCATCACCGAACAGCTCCGCGTGCACGTATAAGCCCGTCCACAACTGGGGTGTTGCACACACCTGTTACTAGATCAACGCGTAGAGAGGCTTTCATTTCGCCAATACCCTTTTCCTTGACGAAAATTCGGCTCAGCCGTCATCACCACCTGAAACAAAAGGAGAACTTCCAACATGGACAGAATTGAAAGGGCTGTAGGGTGCATCGCCGCTGATTCAAGAACACGGGTAGCCCTGAGTCAAATTTGTCATGAACTATTGTCAGTATTGTAAATAACAAGTAATCATTAAGAATAGTTAGTTCCATCAGCAGAATAAAAATTAAACAACAATATTGAGTTGTTGCCATGTTTACTTCACAGATTCAACACAGGTCAATGACCGTAAGTCAACTGGTAACACAACAAAGACCGAAGCTGTGGAAACAATAGAAGCCTTCTGGCGATTTGATGATGGCAGGGAGGAGTGGCTTCCTGCAATGCTAATAAAAAGATATGCTAATGGTATATTATTTAATAAACTTTGATGGTTAAATATCAATACACCAATTTAAACATAATACAAGATGTGTTTGTGAAACAATATGTCCCCTGAGCGATTTTGACTCATATATTTGACCTTTGACCTTGAAGGATGGCCTTGACATTGACCTTTCAGCACTCAAAATGTGCAGCTCAATGAGATACACATGCGTGCCAAATATCAAGTTGCTATGTTGAATATTGCAGAAGTTATGGCCAAAATGAGCGATTTTGACCCATATAATTGACCTTTGACCTTGAAGGATGACCATGACCTTGACCTTCAAGCACTCAAAATGTGCAGCTCCATGAGATACACATGCAAGCCAAGTATCAAGTTGCTATGTTGAATATTGCAAAAGTAATGGCCAAAATGAGCGATTTTGACCCATATAATTGACCTTTGACCTTGAAGGATGACCTTGACCTTTCAGCACTCAAAATGTGCAGCTCCATGAGATACACCCTTGCCAAATATCAAGTTGCTATGCTGAATATTGCAAAAGTTATGGCCAATGTTAAAGTTTGTGCAAACCAACAAACAAACCAACAAACAAACAGACATAGCAAAAACAATATGTCCCCCAGTATAGACTGGCGGACATAAAAATACAGCTTATTACCGGGAAATCGAATTGATGGCCCCATGTCAGGAAATATTTAAATCTGTCTGTACTCGTGTTTTCTGACCATCTGTCTAGTCATGTTTAAGATGATATTGCATAGTTAAAATAAAAAGCATATAGCCAATGTTAAAAGTTAGTGGACCTCTTTAAACACTGTTATTGCCATTTATGTCAAACAAGCAGTAGGAGTATATAAAACAACTAAACAAAAAAACAATCACAAACCAAACCCTGAGACATATCAGTGTGAACCATGATGTGGCTTTGATTATAGAAATAAATGCTCGTGACAAGTGGTCAAATGCTGCTTGGGCTGCAGAACGGAAGAAGAGAATAACAGCCTCAAACTTTCAAAAAAGTATGTTTAGGAAATCACGCATTAATGAAAGTTAATTAAAAATGTAAAGGTTGTCTAGAAAAGGCGAAAGAATTTACTTAAGCCTCCACCAGCTATGGAATAGCAAATGAACGCATTACAAACAAGACTATTGCCAAGCAATGATGTCGGCTACCGGCTCCCCCATCGTTAATTTTTTATATTTTATTTTTAGCTCCACTGACCAGAGGCCAGCGGGGCTTATGTCATGGTCCTGTGTCCGTCGTGCGACTGTGCGTGAGTTTACTATTTCTTTAAACATCTTCTTCTCCTAAATTACAAGTCCAATTCTAATAAAACTTCTCACGAGTGTTCCTGGGGTGAACCTCTTTCAGATTTGTTCAAATTATGCCCCTGGTGTCAAATTTGACACCGCCCCAGGGGTCACAAAAATAAAGCCTATTTTGTGCAAACTTTAAAAATCTTCTTGTCCATAACCTTAGGGCTTCGGGCTACCAAATTCNTATTTGACCTTTGACCTTACAGATGAAGGTTTGTCAGACAATGATGAAGACAATATTCCTTTGGGTAAACTAAGAGAAGCTCAGGTGACAAAAACGGATGTATATGGTTTAACCAGGGCCCGTATTCACCAACCAATTCTTAGACTTAAGAATAAAGAAAAGTCTTAGATTGCATAAATATACCTAAATGTTTGCATTTAATCCTACTAAAATGGTGCTTATATTAAAAAACACATTTTGTTCTTAACAAAGAATTATACAATTTAAGATGTTAACCGCCATGCCATACTTGACTTTCAATGAGTTATAATACATAACAGTTTTTATAATATTCTTTATTTTAAGACTTAAGTCTAAGAATTGGTAGGGAAATACGGGCCCCGACCAGTAAATGGAAGAAGGAGAAAAAGGCTAAGAAACGAATCAATGGAAAAGGACAGTGGCGAAAAGATCAAGGGTTCAATGTAAGACCTATATATATTTGATGACATGGAAGCAGCAATCAGCCCGTCTTATTCGTCCAGGCTGCGGCTACTCATGCCGATATAAATGCCACGAAAAGTTTTCACAAAATGACCGCGACAGCATTTTTCATTCTTTCTGGCAATTGGGCGAAGTCTCAAAACAATGGCAGTATGTTGGAACATATGCTAAACAAAAACCTAAGCAAGTTCAAAAAAGCTCAGGGGGTAATCGAAATGTTTCTATTCAATAGAGTCTCCCGAAGCAGGGCACTGGACCAGCATAGGTATGTAAAACCTTCTTCCTTCATACACTGGACACGTCAGAGACTGTCATTAAATCAGCTCACCGAAAACTGGGGATGTTGGGTGTCAGTGAAGCAAACATGCGAGGTAAGCATAGACACAGAACAAACAATGTGTCGTGTGATGCGAAGGATTGAGTGAGGCAACACATAGAATCTTTCCAATGTGTCGATAGCCATTATTGTAGGAAAGACACCAGTATAAGGTACTTGCCAGCACAGTTAAATGTAAAAAAAAAATGTAGGAGTTGTATAAAGAGCAATGCCAACAAGAAGGTTTATCACCTGTACAAATTTTGATATACAGAAAAAAATTTGACTGCGAGTACAACCTTTCTTTTCATAAACCTAATTAGGATAGATGGGACTTCTGTGTTTCGTTTGAAAATGCTGGTCCAGATGTCAAACAAGCCCAACAAGGTGAATATAACGGGCACACCAACAATAAAATAAAATCCCGACAGAGCAAAGATGATGATAAAGAAAAGGCCAAAACTGATTATGATTTATGTGTAGCTTGTTTTGATCTTGAAGAGGTCCTATATTTTGAAAGAAAACTGTCATCATTCAATTTTACAATATATGATCTATGCACTAAGGNTGTATAAAAAGCAATGCCAACAAGAAGGTTTATCACCTGTACAAATTTTGATATACAGAAAAATATTTGACTGCGAGTACAACCCTTCTTTTCAAAAACCTACATAGGATAGATGGGACTTCTGTGTTTCTTTTGAAAATGCTGGTCCACATGTCAAACAAGCCCAACAAGGTGAATATAACGGGCACACCAACAATAAAATAAAATCCCGACAGAGCAAAGATGATGATAAAGAAAAGGCCAAAACTGATTATGATTTATGTGTAGCTTGTTTTGATCTTGACGAGGTCCTATATTATAAAAGAAAACTGTCATCATTCAATTTTACAATATATGATCTATGCACTAAGGATGGCTATTGCTTTATATGGAACAAAGTAATTTCTGGCTGTGGGGCATGTGAGATTGCATCTTGTGTGCTGGATTTTATCAAGGCTAAACGAAAACAAGGTATTAAGCACTTTATATTCTACTCTGATAATTGCCCATTCCAAAACAAAAATAAATGCTACTATGCTTTGGCATTCCCTTCAAAGTCTTGGTATTAGCACCATATATAGAACACAAATACCTTATCAAAGGTCATACTCAAAATGAGGCTGATAGCATACATGCCTGTGTCGAGGCAGCATCAAGAAAGATTTCAATATACACAACTGCTCAGTGGTCAGCTGTTGTTCGAACAGCTAGCAGAGTACAACCATACATTGTTAAAGAGATTGGATACAATGATTTCTTAGTTTAGTTAATTTTGAATCTAAATATTGCCCTTGTGACAAAATGGTCATGGAGGCACATCTGTCCCATGTTTTATCAAATGAGACCATGACTTCACCTTTTTTCTTGTTGGAAACATGGTGGTTACCGTAAAAAAACAACAAGTGTTTCACAGTTGAGCGAGATACAAGGCTATCTGGACCATC
>VMBQ01009494.1:0-20267 GCA_007657795.1 Dreissena rostriformis
TGTATGTATAAAAATTAGGGCGAAATGACCCAGGAATTAGGGCGAAATGACCCAGGGCAAACGGGAATAAGGGCGAAACGACTCAGGGGCGAACGGGAATTAGGGCGAAACGACCCGGATTCTTTATTTATTGGGGCAAGTAGATGTCAGGGCCCTCGTTTGGCCATATATTATACTTATACGCCCGTTTTTTCACAACGGGACGTATTATAGTTTCACCCTTGGCAGGCGGCGGCGTCCACAGCAGTCTCCGCTCTCTAATTCAAATAGTTTTCATCGGATCTTCAACAAACTTGGTCAGAAGTTGTATCTAGAAAATATCTAGGTCAAGTTTGAATATGAGTCTTGCCGGGTCAAAAACTAGGTCACAGGGTCAACGATCATATCTTGTGACAATTTGGCACTCTTGTTTCCACTATTTCAGCTAAAAATTCCCCTCTCCAAAAAAATATATGGTGCGATTAACCTTTGATTAAATTTAAATGTATATTTATGTAAATTACATTAAAATATAGCTATTTTAAGTGTTGAATGATTGGTGAAATGATCTTCTAAAATTCCCCTTTTCGCCCAAAACGATGCGAAATTCCCCCCTCTAAGGGCACCGGCCCCAATCCCCCAAAGTGTAGCAAGGGCCCTGGATGTGTAAAGTTACTGGAGTTTACTTAAGAAAAGACCCCAGTAGCAAATGAATAACACATGCTTGCTTTTACAAATAAGTGTTTGAATGATGGTTACTTAAATAACTTTACAGCGGAAACTTGTCTGTTAATATACATATTTTGTTAACCTGTTTCAGTTTGAGGATGATGAAAATGAAGAGGACATTCATATTGAAACCAAACGGAAGAAAATATTTTCTAAAGAACGTAAGACTATAAATTTGCTAGAAAACTCATTTGATTTTTGTTGCCATACATATACAATGTTAATATAAAAAAGCTAATAATTTGTTCTAAATTAAACTTTAACCACTATCCAAAGGTGGTGGAATACATGTAGGTGTTCTTAACCATGCAAAATATACTTATCTCTATTGGAAACTAACCCAGTATTTTATAAATGTAAAAAATCAGTTAGTCTTGTAATGTTTTCCTGACTTCCTGTTTTTCCATTGCAGTGCGCTGCATGATGTATGGGTTTGGAGATGATCAGAATCCTTACACAGAGTCAGTGGACCTCATTGAAGATCTAGTCATCGAGTACATCACTGAAATGGTGGGTAGGCATTTAGATGGCTGGTTCTTGCATACATGTTCAGCAGCTTCCCTGTCCGCCATAAATTCACCCAAAGTATTGTGGTCTCAATAGCGGACAGGGTAGCTCCAGACCAGAGTGCGTGTCACTAGGTCAAATCGTAGAACATCCTTGTTTCCACTTTAGAGGCCACATTTATGTCTCAATCTTGATGAAACTTGGTCAAAGTGTTTATCTTGATAATACCTAGGTCAAGTTTGAATCTGGGTCAGATGTGTCTAAAAACTAGGTCACCAGGTCAAGTTTTGACAAATGGATTTCCTCGTACTAAGGTGAGCACTTCACTGCCATGATGGCCCTGTTGTTTAACAGACATTTTGATATTTGAAACAATTGTTCAATTTGTTTTATGACAAGCATAGTCATTTGCTCTTTGTATACAATTGTTATTCTTTTGGTTTGCAAAGAGCAAATTACCATTCTTGTCATGAAAATTGTTTTATTAAAACAGTAAATGTTACAGTAACTTAAAAATTAAATGATATGATCATGAAAAGACAATGCTAGATTTATGCACAATTTCCATCAGAGGTCAGATATCAGAATTTAAAGTAGAACAAACCTGAACCAATAAATCAATATAAGATTTTATTATGAAGCAATACAAATGTACATAACTTTAAGGGATTATTGCTGGTAGGGTAGGGGATCTCGGTAATTCTTGAAATACTGTAAAAGCCTTGTTTATTTAAGATCGCTATATGTGGCCCTTAAGTATATGGAATAAAAAACTCCACGAATCCTCAAAAGGGTTTGTCTTGTTAGTTTGGAATCTTGTCAAGCATTTGGTCCATCTGTTAGACATGCATGCTTGTGAATATTACGATTTCCTGTCAAGCATTGTGTCAGAAGGTGTCAGATATTCATTAGACATTTTTTTTCCCGGCCAAAGGCAGAGGGATATAGTTTTGGCATTGTCTGTCTGTCAATCCATCCATACAGTCAGTCTGTCACAAACTTTTAAGGCCTATACCTCAGAAACTATATAGGATTTGAAGATTAAACTTCATGTGTGTATAGATATCAATGAAATGAAGTTACCTACACAAGAACAATAATCATACACTTTCTTAAATACGAGTTATTACCCTTTGTTGTTTGAGTATGATGTAACTTTGTAGAGCTATATCTCAGATATTGTATAAGATTTCAATATGAAACTTCAGGGGTGTACTGCCATGCACAAGAACCATAAAATAAGAGTTATTGTCCTTTGTTGTGTTTGTATGATATTACTATAAAAAAAAATGACAAAAGGCACAACCCTTTAGTTCTGTACCCATCAATAAACACTATTTATTTGGCAAGGGATATCAATTAAAAAAAAAATAGTTCAGGTCAGACAGGTTTTGTGGACTCTGATTTCAATTATCTTTACCAATGTGTGTTTCAGACCAAGAAAGCTATAGAAGTGGGACGTCCAGGCCGGATATCAGTGGAGGACATCATCTTCCTGATCAGGAAGGACCCCAAGAAGTACTCACGGGTCAAAGAGCTGCTCACGATGAGCGAGGAACTACGCAAGGCCAGGAAGGCCTTTGATGAAATCAAGTATGCCGCAACCAAGTGAGGAGGGACAGAGTTGTGGCCCTTAAATTATAATCTTGTTTTCAAGGCCATGTGCAGACTGTGACTCAAATATGCTGCAACCAAGTGAGGATGGACATACATGTAGTTGTGGCCCTTGAATATCAAGTATGCCACCACGAAGCGAGGGCTGACAAAGTTGTGACCCTTTAATTATTATCTTGTATTTACTGGTCATGTGCAGACTGTGACTCAAGCAAGTGACTTGTCATTATAAAGACGAATCAATACAACTACTTATAAGAGGACTATTGGAGAAAGATCAGTGTACAAGAACTATGCAGCTGAATGTTTTTTATCTCTAACTTGTTAAAGTGGAGATTCCGGATATATTGAAGTAGACTGTCATTCCCCCCCCCCCTATCCCGCCCCNGCACACCTAGGTCAAACATTCGGTGTGGGGATACGCGTCGGCCTCTGCCGCGCCATTTCTAGTTATTATCTTGTATTTACTGGTCATGTGCAGACTGTGACTCAAGCAAGTGACTTGTCATTATAAAGAAGAATCAATACAACTACATGTAAGAGGACTATTGGAGAAAGATCAGTGTACAAGAACTATGCAGCTGAACGTTTTTATCTCTAACTTGGTAAAGTGGAGATTCCGGATATATTGAAGTAGACTGTCATTCCCCCCACCCCTACCCCGCCCCCATCTTATTGTTTATAAAATAAAAATGGTTATTTTAAAGTTTAAGTTCAAATAATTGCTAATGTTAAAGTGGTCCTTTGCCGCAAGAAGTGATTGTACTTACCGGGTACCTATACATGTATCTGTTATACTTAAAGCTTTGGCCCTACAAGCTTACTTTGTCACACTTTGCAAATTTCTTACATTCTTATTAAGTCAAAAGAAAACTTATATGTGCTTAAGGTGATTGAAAATTCATTGGTATCTGCTAATACGATCGCAATTTAATATAATAATTAATGAAAACTGACATGTATGACCTGGTATACAAGACGATTATATACTAATATAGACTCAATTTTGATGCCTGTGAAGAATAAGTAATACATGTATGTTACATAATGTCCTTTCTTACCATGTTTATGTTCTAGGAATGACCTGTGTCACTATTTATGAGCTACAATCGTTGTAAGGAAATTGTGTGTTGTTATTATTGATGTTTTCTTTTGTGTAAAATTGGCATAAATAAATAAAAAGAAACATTACAAATCTGGAATGTATTTTACACACAAAAAAACTAGAATAAACAAACATTTGTTTGGGTGTACAACAAGAACTAATTTAATGCTAAGTAATGAAATTTTGAAAATTATAAGGGAAATTAATTCCTTATATCTTTTCCACTAGCATGACTAGCGTTTCTTTGGCCAAGGGACTACCATTGAATGTCTGGAGAGTAACCATTAAACCAACCAGATCGTCTTGTTGCCAACGTTTTTTTAAATTCCAGAGTATTTTTATTCTGATTCTGTGCTCAGCGTTCAATTACCCGCCATTGGTTTTCTTGCAACCTTTTTTTAATTAATTAAGTTGAAATTTCGAAATAAAATAGTTATACCGATGAGTTATCCCTTTCTTAACATACTTCCACCATACATCTAGGACAATTTTCCATATTAAGGAGCATTAATCTATGTGTTTACCTTGTCTAAGAAAACACATATGCCTTTTCATTTTGTGTAACTGTGACCTTGTTGTTGTATTTCTCAATTTATTTTTATGCCCCCCTTTAAAAAAAAGGGGGTATATTGTTTGTTTTTGGCCTGTCTGTCATTCTGTCTGTCCGTCATTCTGTCTGTCTTAAAACTTTAACCTTGCTCATAACTTTTGCAATATTGAAGATAGCAACTTCATATTTGGCATGCATGTGTATCTCATGGAGCTGCACATTTTGAGTGGTGAAAGTTCAAGGTTATCCTTCAAGGTCAAAGGTAAAAAAAAAAATAATAATCAAAGTGGCGCATAAGGGGGCATTGTGTTTCTGACAAACACATCTCTTGTTTCTTTCTGCTGTGGTCAAGTCAACTCGAACCAAGACAGACATAGTCGTTATGCCTATAGGGCATGCGGCCCCAACAAATTGATTTAATCCAAAGCTAATATTCATTGAAATCCAACATGGCGCTGGAATGTTGATTTATGAATCCAATTACAACCTTTCACATCAATCAGCAAATAGTATCGGCATAAAACATATTAAAAGTTACTAAAATAAATAATTTCCTTTAGAGGTAATATCATTAAATGTTTTCTCAGTAAAGATAGACAATTTACAAATGTCCACTTGCACAAGCGCATGATAAAATATTTTATTTCCTCACTTTTTACAAAGAAAAGTATTTCATGATATTACCCTGAAAGCACACAAATATCGTCCATGTTTTGTCACATGTTGACTTCTTAAATCTTTAATTTTGAAAATATCACAGTGAAGAAACAACACGAAGGCAAAAACAAGATAGTTTAATTGTTAATAATAAATCACAGTATCACACAATAAATGCACACCATGTCACATGACAATGTATAATTAGTCAACAACTTTGATACAACACAAGTTATTTCCTACACAATGTACACTCACTACAGAACAGTCTGTAATATTTGTTTTAATCTGGCCATATGCTTCCAAATTTTATAATTTCTTATGATTATACATATGGACTTACCAGATTTTAACTTGGAAATTGCAATTATGTTTTATTTTTGGTTTAAAGTTTATTAATATTAATCTTTACAAAAAATATGACTCGATAGTTGATTCTGTTAATATGTGAAACGTTAAAAAGAAACTATTTACAACCTTACAAATATAGACTCAGTTTATGCAGTTAGACTAGTCTGAAGTGTAAGATTGGTAGAGATATCCAGAAAGTAAGCAGTTCAAAACATACAGTATAGCATTCAACAAATGTCTCAAATTGACTCCACCGTGTCTTAATTTATGGAGCTTAATGTAAAAGACTTCTGGCCTTTGACCAGTTGTGATGTATTTGAAGACCATCAGTACACACATTAACTAAGTCAACCACTCCGTAATCAAGTGGCGACGCCCCTGGGCGTGACCAGCTCCTTGAGCATGGGCTGTGTTACCGGCCAGTCGTCAGGGTTGCAGTCCTTGACCTTGANTCATTGAAATCCAACATGGCGCTGGAATGTTGATTTATGAATCCAATTACAACCTTTCACATCAATCAGCAATTAGTATCGGCATAAAACATATTAAAAGTTACTAAAATAAATAATTTCCTTTAGAGGTAATATCATTAAATGTTTTCTCAGTAAAGATAGACAATTTACAAATGTCCACTTGCACAAGCGCATGATAAAATATTTTATTTCCTCACTTTTTACAAAGAAAAGTATTTCATGATATTACCCTGAAAGCACACAAATATCGTCCATGTTTTGTCACATGTTGACTTCTTAAATCTTTAATTTTGAAAATATCACAGTGAAGAAACAACACGAAGGCAAAAACAAGATAGTTTAATTGTTAATAATAAATCACAGTATCACACAATAAATGCACACCATGTCACATGACAATGTATAATTAGTCAACAACTTTGATACAACACAAGTTATTTCCTACACAATGTACACTCACTACAGAACAGTCTGTAATATTTGTTTTAATCTGGCCATATGCTTCCAAATTTTATAATTTCTTATGATTATACATATGGACTTACCAGATTTTAACTTGGAAATTGCAATTATGTTTTATTTTTGGTTTAAAGTTTATTAATATTAATCTTTACAAAAAATATGACTCGATAGTTGATTCTGTTAATATGTGAAACGTTAAAAAGAAACTATTTACAACCTTACAAATATAGACTCAGTTTATGCAGTTAGACTAGTCTGAAGTGTAAGATTGGTAGAGATATCCAGAAAGTAAGCAGTTCAAAACATACAGGATAGCATTCAACAAATGTCTGAAATTGACTCCACCGTGTCTTAATTTATGGAGCTTAATGTAAAAGACTGCTGGCCTTTGACCAGTTGTGATGTATTTGAAGACCATCAGTACACACATTAACTAAGTCAACCACTCCGTAATCAAGTGGCGACGCCCCTGGGCGTGACCAGCTCCTTGAGCATGGGCTGTGTAACCGGCCAGTCGTCAGGGTTGCAGTCCTTGACCTTGAGTTCCTCCTCGTCCAAGGTCGGGGGAGAGTGGATCGCCATCTGGGTGCCCGTCACGTTCAACAGCTTCAGTTCCAGGGGGCCCAGCTGCAGGTAGTCCTACAGAGAATACACGCCCCCATATATGTCAATCATATTTGAGCCTTGCTGTGGGAAAACAGGGCTTAATGCATGTTTGTAAAGTGGTGTCCCATATTAGCATGTGCAGTTCGCACAGGCTAATCAGGGACACCACTTTCCATCTAGACTTTTATTAAGAAGAGGTTTCCTTCAAACGAAAAATTCCATACAAGTAGAAAGTGTCGTCCCTGATAAGTCTGTGCGTACTGAAAAGTCTAATCTGGGACGACACTAATCCCATGCATTAAGCCCCTTTTTCCCATAGCGCTGCTCATTGAGTTCGGGTAAAGGCTGCAATATTATTCAAACATCATCGCTCATGGATAGCACTTGTTTAATATGAGACACGAATTTAATGCTTCTTTTCATGCAGGGTTTAATTAGCAGGAACTATATTCCAGAGAATAAAATTACAACAAAATAAAATTACCATGTATAAGAAGTATCTCAATATAACAAACTATCATGCGCATTTATTTGTGATTTTCATAACTGCATTTTTATAAGTGCATGTGGTCACATTTGTGATATCTATTGGTTTTCATTTTATACCAGAATTGAATAGATTTTTCTTTAAAGATTGAAACAATTAATTTAATACACATATTTCAAGATGTTTTGTAATCCAGTAAACATAATCTAAACATATTTATCTGAAATCAACATTATAGTCTCGCTCTGGGAAAAAAAGGCTTAATGCAAGTGCGTTAAGTGTTGTCCCAGATTAGCCTGTGCAGTCCACACAGGCTAATCAGGGCAACCACTTTCCGCTTTAATGGAAATTTTTGTTTTAAAGAATGTCTCTAAGCCAAAATCAAGTTTAGGCGGAAAGTGTCTTCCCTGATTAGCCTGTGCGGACTGCACAGGCTAATCTGGGACGACACTTTACGCACATGCATTAAGCCCCATTTTCCAAGAGTGGGAATAATTTATTTTGCAAGTAGTGTATCCACTCACCCCCCAGTCCTCCTCTTCATAGAACATGTTGTCAAGAAGTTCTGTGTCGTCACTGTTCCCGTCTGAAACCAAGGAAACATGGAGTTGAATAGTACATTCTAGCCGCATTTGGGGAAACAGGGCTTGATGCATGTGCGTAAAGTGTTGTCACAGAGTCTGCACAGTCTAATCTGGGATGATACTTTCCGCTTTAATGGAATTTTTCATTTAAAGGAAATCTCTTCGAAACGAAAAACCAGTCTAGGCGGAAAGTGTCATTCCTGATAAGCCTGTGCAGACTGCACATGTTAATCTGAGACGATACTGTATGCACTTGCATTAAGCCCTGTTTTCCCAAAGTGAACTTCATTCTATTACACTTGAATGTGAAGTAACAATAAGGGAATTATCAATAATAAATAATAAGTACAATATCCACAATTATTGTACGGAGAATTGAGTTTGGTGCAGGATTAAGCCCCGTAGCTAAGCATGCATGAAGAGAATAAACAGAGGTTGACTTACTGGCAAAAGTCGCAAATTCTGTGACTGAAAGATCATTTAGTTAAAAGACAAACAACAGTAAAAAAAATGGCATCATTTTATATAAGTGAGTAAAAATTATTTTTTAACAGCATTTTTAATAGTAAAAAACATTTAATGTCTCATCTTTACATGAACCTCTAGAATAAAGCAAACAAAATAGTTCTTGTTGCTCAATAAGACACTGTTCACATTTAATACTGTGAATTCAAGTTTATAAAGATGTCTTAAATAGTATGTTTTTATGAAAAATAACTGTTAAGCTTTACCAAACCAGGTAAGGACCACACTATGTAATACCAAAATACCAAACTGAAAAAAACTCCACCCATGAAAAATAAAAAAATACTGTAAAGAAGTACCATACATATACTGTACCCTTCACAATTAAATAAGGCATGTCATAAAAAACCAAGGTTTGATGACCGTGTGATTAAATTGCCCCTTTCCGCTTGTATGGTATTTTCTGTTTCAATGAAGCCTTATCTTCTTATAAATTTACTGTAGGTGGACAGTGCTATTCAATATGAGTAGGAAGAAATGCACAACTTATTAGAGAAAATGCATTTTACCGGGTTTCCCATGGTGTGCTTTAAAATATTGATAGCACAGAATTCAAAAGTGTTAATTAAAAAGTTCTGTGGTCTATAATATTATTAAAGTATTTAACAGTCCAATGTGAGTATGCCATATATTTGTGAGTCCAAATATATCACAGTATTGTACACAATACTGTTAAATAAAAAATGTATTATATTGCAATGTCTATTATATTCTTTCTGTTAGTTTCATTTTGCACGTTTAATATACACACCAATGTCAAGTCTGTAAAAGTGCAAGAGCATTTAATAACAATTTTGACATGTTGGTTGTAAACATTGTTTTTCTCCACACAAAAAAAAAGCATTCAGAGATTATTGTGACATATTTTGGAAGTAGTTTTCAAATATGGGACTCATGATTGAACCCCTTTTAAGCAGATCTAACATAGGTTTAGTTTCAACACTATTTATATTATATAGACTCTGTGTAAACTCAGAAATCTTCGGTTAAATTTGATGTGTCAAATTAGGAATACATTTGTGTATATTGTACAAACACGTGTCCAATATGGTCTAATATTGGATTTGGTACGAACACGTGTCCAATATGGTATAATATTGGATGTGGTACGAACACGTGTCCAATATGGTATAATATTGGATGTGGTACAAACACGTGTCCAATATGGTATAATATTGGATGTGGTACAAACACGTGTCCAATATGGTATAATATTGGATGTGGTACAAACACGTGTCCAATATGGTATAATATTGGATGTGGTACAAACACGTGTCCAATATGGTATAATATTGGATGTGGTACAAACACGTGTCCAATATGGTATAATATTGGATGTGGTACAAACACGTGTCCAATATGGTATAATATTGGATGTGGTACAAACACGTGTCCAATATGGTATAATATTGGATGTGGTACAAACACGTGTCCAATATGGTATAATATTGGATGTGGTACAAACACGTGTCCAATATGGTATAATATTGGATGTGGTACAAACACGTGTCCAATATGGTATAATATTGGATGTGGTACAAACACGTGTCCAATATGGTATAATATTGGATGTGGTACAAACACGTGTCCAATATGGTATAATATTGGATGTGGTACAAACACGTGTCCAATATGGTATAATATTGGATGTGGTACAAACACGTGTCCAATATGGTATAATATTGGATGTGGTACAAACACGTGTCCAATATGGTATAATATTGGATGTGGTACAAACACGTGTCCAATATGGTATAATATTGGATGTGGTACAAACACGTGTCCAATATGGTATAATATTGGATGTGGTACAAACACGTGTCCAATATGGTATAATATTGGATGTGGTACAAACACGTGTCCAATATGGTATAATATTGGATGTGGTACAAACACGTGTCCAATATGGTATAATATTGGATGTGGTACAAACACGTGTCCAATATGGTATAATATTGGATGTGGTACAATTAACCACAGCTGATTAGATTATATAAATAGGTATATAATATTATAAAGAGTAATAGTTGTTGGATAATAATTGTCGGGTTATACATGCTCAAATAGAAATTGCTGAATGGTAGTACCCAAACACATATATTACATTTTTGTACTAAAATGTTTTACCCCAGAATCATGTAATTTTTCATCAAAGTGATTTTCTATATTTTATTTATAAAAAATTGTGTATTATGGATAGATATTGAATGTATAATAATGCAGACTTTGACAAGTTTCCAATAAAGACTGCTTACAAACTGTGAATTTTTCACCAGACATATTTATCAAATAATATAGTGCAGGCTTTAAAAACAGTTCAACACATTTCCTATAAAATCATTTTCATTTAGTCAATTGTACTGATTATATACATAGAAAGAATCTACACAATCCAGATGAAAAATAGATAAAGTGTCTCCATAACAGTATCAAGCCATGAAAATAAGACACCATGCACAAGATCTGGATACATATGTATATGACTTCACATAAGAGCCTCGCTCTGGGAAAACCGGACTTAATGCATGTGTGTTAAGAATCGTCCCATATTAGCCTGTGAAGTCTGCACAGGCTAATCAGAAACAACACTTTCAGCCTTAACTAGATTATTTTTAAAGAAGAGACTTCCTTTAAGAAGAAAAATACCATAAAATATAAAGTGCTGTCCCTGATTAGCCTGTGTGGACTGCACAGGCTAATCTGGGACAACACTTAACAAACATGAGTTAAGCTCCATTTTCCCAGAATGAGGCTTATATATTCTGTGATATAACAGCATGTTCTACACTTACCACCGTGGCTTACAGATGTGTCTGAATACAACAAATAATGCTATCATAAACACACAAGCCAACTGCAGTGTTTTTTTCATCTTTGGTGAAAGGTGGCAGGGCCTTTCAGGTGAGTCATTTCCAGATGAAAGGGCAATTATATATTTGAGACGTGCTCTGTGAAAAGGGGGGGGGTTAATGCATGTGCGTAAAGTGTCATCCCTGATTAGCCTGTGCAGTTCGCACAGGCTAATCAGGGATGACACTTTGCCCATAAGCTGGATTATTCTGACTCTTTTATTCCAGTGACTAGAGATGTACTGGTATGAAACCCAGGTAATTCTCGCGTGTATCGGTGCTATACACTGAGCACGTAAAAGAACTAAGGGATCTATTCGCAAAGAGCTAGGATATTGCACCCGGATTCCTTGTATCTCAATACTGTCTCTTCTGCTTGCTGTATCTTCAGCAAAAACCAAAGGACCCCATTGGAAATAAGTGCTTGCACTTTAATGGATTATCCTTGACTGCAAGGTCAAAAGAAATACATACATTCTCAAGAAGAGTCTTCCTTTAAAGGAAAAATACAATAAAAGCGAAAAGTGTCATCCCTGATTAGCCTGTGCTGACTGCACAGGCTAATCTGGGATGACACTTTATGCACATGCATTAAACCCCCCTTTTTACAGAGTAAATATTTGATTAAAAGCAAGATTACATGTTTATATGCTACGGTGTTATAAAAAATACTGTGGCAAAGTCAAATACTTTGCTACAAATACTTGATTATATAACGCTAAAAATTGGTTTGATGAAAATAGCTGGGAACATACAAACATGCCTCTTTGTCATTTTTTGTCGAAATTTAGACAATGTTTTCCCCAAATAAAGCTTACATTGAGAGGGGAATCTTAAAACTATTATAGGGGAAAAATATTACATTTTTAGCAGGGGAATGGGACCAAACTTTGCCACAGAAAAAAAGTCATGAAAGTGATGAGTCAGGGCAGGGAATAGAACCTGCATGTGTGCTCAATATTCTAAACTTATGTACTTTAACCAAGATTATGAGTTGCGTTGATCAGTATTGTTATCTTGTTAATGAGCAGGTCCCTGGGATAACAGGGCTTAATGCATGTTCATTAAGTATCATCCCTAGGGATAATCAGGCAAGACACTTTTGATTCAGACTGGATTTTGGTTTAAAAGGGACTTCCTTTTAACGAAATATTCAATTAAAGCTGAAAGTGTTGTCCCTGATTAGCATGTGCACACTGCACATGCTAATTTGAAACAACACTTTACACGCATGCATTAAGCCTGGTTTTCCAAGAGACCAGCTTAAAATGTAACCTAAGGCACTGATTGTAGACCTTACCACTCTCATCCTCATCATCACTCTGTATGGAGGCCTGTATGAGGGAGAACACCTTGTCCTGTACGGCCCGGTGGGTCGCACTCTGGGGGCGCGCAGGCATGACTGCACAAACAGACAGAAACATGATAACTTGCAGGTTAGGAAACACTACTAATCAGAGGATTTAAAATAATATGTAGGATAGGTATGTCAGGAGTCATTTTATTTATAATGCTGCCAAATCGTTATTATTTGTGTGACATTAACATATAAACAGTTTTTTTCTATTATTCATAACAGTTACCATGATCCGACTGGCCCCAGTAATAATCCCAAGCTAGGTTCGCATGTGAGCTACCAACACACACATTTTCTGCACAATATCTCCATCATTACTCAAATTATTGAGCAGAAACCATTTTTTTTATTTAAGTAAAAGTGACCTTCACCTTGACTAGACTAGCGCCCAAAACAATCAAAAGCTATTTTTTCGTGTAAGATTCTTATATCCAAAACTTTATCAAGATTGTTGAATGCAAACTTAAGTTATTGACCACATGTTTATCATTAAACAAACTTGGATAATACAATCTCCTTGTCGGTTACACTGCAACAATGTTACCATGACAACGCTTACGTGCAAGAGGCTGGTCCCTGGCTGGCTGCTCTATAGAGAGCTGGGCCAAGTCCATCTCCAGGATACCATCCGTGTCAAGGTTCTCTCCCTCAGCAAACTGGGTCAGGAAGAAGTTCCTGAAACAAAAATATCATATGGAAAATTATGATTCCAGATAAATTATTAAAATACATTGTGAATAAAGCCCCATAATGAGCCTTCTGACACTTTAATAAGTTTCTGAAATATAAATATCACATAGTCTGGAAAATGATTCGATATAGCATTACTTAAATTCTTTTTGAATAACTTTTCTACTCTTTCTGACACATTGAATGTACATTTGAGCCACGTTCTTGTGGACTGCACATGATAATCTGGGATGACAAATTACATATATGCATTAAACCCAGTTTTCCAAGAACCAGGCTCATAATTGTACAAGGAACATATGTCTACAGACTCTACATTACAGAATGACTGGGTCCTAAGTGCAGCTACATACCTGGATATCTTCAGGTCCTCAATCTTGCACTACAAAACTGGACACTTCAAGTCCTCAATCTTGCACTACATACCTGGATATCTTCAGGTCCTTAATCTTGCACTACATACCTGGATATCTTCAGGTCCTCAATCTTGCACTACATACCTGTATATCTTCAGGTCCTCAATCTTGCACTACATACCTGGATATCTTCAAGTCCTCAATCTTGCACTTCAAACCTGGATATCTTCAGGTTCTCAATCTTGCACTACATACCTGGATATCTTCAGGTCCTCAATCTTGCACTACATTCCTGGATATCTTCAAGTCCTCAATCTTGCACTACATACCTGGATATCTTCAGGTCCTCAATCTTGCACTCAAACAGGTCTGCCATGATCTCCAGATTGCCCCGCTCTATTTCCTCCACTTCCTTACGTAGGTCGTCTGTCTCTCTCCTGTGGATCTCAACCTGTCAAGGTTACACTACACTTGTGAGATTGTAATGCTTTGACAGATCGTACAATGGGTCTTAATGTTTTGATCCTAAAGTCACTCTTAAGAAACATTACAACAACAATGTCGTCAAAAAGAGCTGGACACAGTCGTGACGAATAACCAGTAGATCTGCAACCTGTTATATGTAAGAAGTTCACAACTTGAGCAAGTTTAAAAAAATGGTAATACAAATTGAAGACGCAAAACTTCTTATGATCAGGAACAATTCATGCACATTTGAATATTGTGCATTGAAAACACTGTAAGTTAACTTTGTTGGACAAATTTGCATTTATGAAGCAACTGATAGACTGAGAGATGTTCATGAACATAAATTTATACAATAGTCAAATCTGGGATCATTGTTTTTACACCCGGTACAGGTCAAAGGCTACAATGTCTTTACACAAGATTGTTTAAGAACTTAAATGTATATAAAAGAAATGCAAGCCAGCAACATTTCCTAAAATAAGACAATTAAAATGGAAAGAATGTGGTTAAACAAAATTATTTAAACTTCAAAAAGGTGATGTGTAACCTCTCGTTTCAGCCAGTCGTTGTCCAACACTTCCTGTCTGCTGTACTTGTCCATCTGATTCATAGCTTTCTGAAATTGTAATGCAATATGGTCATTGTAAAGCGATATGGCATTTGTAATGAAATGTGGCAATATAAATCCAATATTGCCATTTTTATGCAATTTGACAATTGTAATCATGACAGAAATGCAAAAGGGTAATACTGCATTATGGTAGTTCTAATGCAATATTTAAACAAGAAATGTCTTTAAAAAATACAAACGACATTGAAATTAATATTAAGATGTCAGTTTTTCCCTAAAACAAATCATGACATCCAAATTACCAGTCGCGTGACTCTGGGACCCCAGATTGTTTGGTCGCCACAAAGAAAACATCTCTGACCCTAGATTCTTTAAACACCTTAAGAAAACTTATCAGACCCCACAAAAATTTGATTAATCTCAGCCAATAATATCTGCCCACCTGTGTAGCCTGGTGCTTGTGCAGCTCCTCTTTCTCAATGGTGAACTTGTCAATCTCTGCCTTGGTCTTCTCCAGACTGGAGTCCAGGTGGCCTGACAAATATAGAAAATGAAAATCAGACTTTTTCCAAGTCATTCTATAGTTTTATTTGCTTATATTCAAATTGAACATTGTCAATAGTAACAACATATACATGTAGTACAAAATAATATTATACACAGATGACAAAATACAAAGATGGCGACAAAATGTGGTTCTATTTTTTACACAAGTACAGTACATATAAAATAAATGAAAGGAAAATCAAACAAGGTTGTAAGCGGTAATAGTATTAGCAGGGACCTATTTCAGGTTTATAACTAACACTTTACCAAAATTGCCCATATTGTCTGTTTTTTACCATGTTTTTCATAGAGGATGTAGGAGTTTCTTCAGACTAGCTTTGTTGCTAGAGGCCTGTCAGAAATGTGGCAAGCCCACTGTCAATAATGCTTGTATTTATTTAACAAGCTGAACAATACACAGGTTAGACCTTTGGCCATAAGTGTGACCTTGAGAAATTTGCCCAAAGGGTGACACACCTTTTCTTGCTGGACAAGCTGTTTTAAGGCCAAATCTAACCTTTGACCTATATCTGAGACCTTGACCTTTGAGACAAAGGAAGACGTTTGTTACTTATTACATGCAGTCTCAAATTGGGGAACATCTGGGGCAAATTATTTCAAAATTGCATGATTAATGCAAAGTTAAAGTCTGAACAAGCTGTTGTAAGGCCAATATAACTTTTGACCTTTAACTTTGACCTTGATCGTTGAGGAAGGGGGACAGATTTCATACACATCAATATGGTGTACATTTGTGGTAAATTATTTTATAACTGCATTATGAATTACAAAGTTACAGTCCTGACAACCTATTATATGGCCAAATAAGACCCTTGAGTTGTACGTGTTACCTTGGCCTTTGAGGTAGGGAGACTGGTGTCTCACAGTACACGCTTCCTCCTCATGGTGGTCAATGTGGTACGGTATTTTATTAATGCATAATGAATTAACAAATTTAATTCTAGGAGGGCAAAAAGGGATCACAAAAGCTCGCCATGAGCATGTTGCGCTTAAGTTAAATAAATGATTTGACACTATTAGACGATAAAACCCAACTCCAACACATTTGCATTAGCAAACAATGTGTTTGTTTTAGGTATCACCAAACATAAAAAGCATATCAATGAAGCATAAACAACCCAAATGCACAACAGTTCATGCAAACGTACCATGTATGCAATTTTAATCAAAATTAATATTATCATGCAATCACATGATTTGTGATAATGATATAGTTAAACATGTGTTGTTAAGTGAGCTTCAGGAATCATGACAATTCTTTATGAATTCAGCTTTAGGATTAATTATGAGAAAATGTTCTAATAACAAAACCATGTCATCTGTTACATAAACAATCTCATGCTAACCAACAGTATTATTTTAAGTGCAAATGTTATAATGAAATATAAAAATATATGCATTGCATATGAGCCGTGCTCTGAGAAATCCAGGCTTAACCCTTTGCATGCTGGGAAATTTGTCGTCTGCTAAAATGTTGTCTGCTAAATTTCTAAAATTAGCATTTTCTTTGATTTTTTTTCAAAAAATACTATCAGAATAGCAAACAGTTTGGATCCTGATGAGACGCCACGTTCTGTGGCGTCTCATCTGGATCCAAACTGTTTGCAAAGGTCTTCAAAATCCGGTTCCAGCGCTCAAAGGGTTAATGCATGTGCTGAAAGTATCCTCCCAGATTAGCCTGTTCAGTCTGCACAGGCTAATCAGGGACGACTCTTTGCGCCTATACTAGATTTTAATTAAGAAGAAACTTTTTTTGTACAAAAAATTCCATAAAAGCGGAAAGTGTCATCCCAGATTAGCCTATGCAGACTTAATAGGCTAATCTGGGAGGATACTTTACGCGCATGCAATAACCCGGATTTTCCCACAGCTCTGCACATTGGTTGAGATCAATGATACAAATAGGCTTATACACAAATTGTAACAATTTTGCTAGTACAATTTCAAACACATACAATTTACCAAATTACTACATGTATAGTGATTTTTTCAAAATATTATGTTTTTTTGCAAAATAATCAACATGTGCAGTTGAACTCAATTCTAACTATGTGTTGTGCTAGCACCTCTAACATACCAAATAAATTAAAGTAACAATTGTTACAAGTAACTAAACCTTTGTCACAAATGTGAATAACACCCCGCACCGCTTTATCACCTGTGTTCAAGGGCAAATAACTAAGGAATGTGTGACTTTATGGGAATGAAAAGTCTCTTGCATATGTAAACTTATAAGTGATTACATTTGATCAGTTCATAAATGTGCAGTAGTTTGCAGGACCAGCGTTTGCAGACACCCAGACAGGCCGACCTACAAATCGACAGAGTGGCTCCAATATAGCCCCTCCCTACGGGGGAATATGTATAATGCTTTACTGGTTGTTTTATGTGAAAAATGATTAAAATTACTGCAGAGATTTTAATTATTTGTGTTATATTTTTTCTTGCCGTTGAAAATCTATCAATTTTTCAATTATTGTATTCATGTCTTATATACATCCCGCATGCAGGGAGAGAAGTCACCTGTTTTATATTGTCTCATTCATGCACACTTCCTATAGCATTTCAACCAAAAGCATAATCAAACAATGTTGTAAGTTTAACTGATTGACATTCTCAAGGTATTAATCCATGCGTTTGTAAGTGCGTGTGTCAGTTTGAAGCGTAAGGTATCAATGGCTTACTATGATAATGGGCAATTAGCCGCGGCTCTGAAACAGGTCAAACACAAGTTGATGACATGGCAATGTGCTATTATATGAGTCTCGCTCTGAGAAAACCGGGCTTAATGCATGTGTGTAAAGTGTCGTCCCAGATTTGCCTGTGCAGTCCGCACTTTCCACTTTAACTTGATTTTTGCTACTAGGTACTTCGTTTAAACGATAAATACTATAAAAGCAGAGAGNCAAAAGATACAAATAATTCAAATGAATAGTGTTTGCTCAATCAGACAAACATGTTTGCAATTAATATATCTTTTAACAAACCTTTAAACTGAATATGCTCCTTTTCTTGATGGTGTAATAAGTGACAAGTTATAAAGGATCACAAGTTTGTGAAATTGGACACACATCTCAAGTAAAGAGATACACATGTTGTTGGCTTCAAACCACAATCCTCCTGTATGTCAATGCATGTTTTAGGCTTCATTTTCTTATAACTTACCTTCTTGCAAACATATGTATAAATTGATCAAGCAGTAATCTTTCAGTATATATTTTTGAATAAATAAATTGTTCATGTATATCTGACAGTAAATGAGGTGTAACAAGCAAATTCGTTGAATTGACATCCCCCGCCAAACTAGAGCTTTGTCACAGACATGAAGTATACCCCACCATGCTGCATTGACACAGAATATATACAAAGGGCCATAACTCAGTTATTAACAGATGGTGTACAATGCCATTTGGCCTGCATCATCCTCTTATCCATATATATAATCATACCAAGTTTCAATGAAATCCGCCAAAGCATTTCCAAGATATGGCTCCGGACACAAAAGTGCCAGACGGACAGAGGGACGGACGGACGGACAACGCCAAAACAATCTCCCTCCGCCTTTGGCGGGGGATAACAAGTGGATTAAAGAAACTTTAAGCAATAAAAAAAACAGCAGACAGGAATTACAAACTTTGCACATACGCATTTTGTATGATCCTCAATTGAAAATTAGGAAAATATTTGAGTTTCACTGCAAAAATTCCAGCTTCACTTGCAAGGGCACCCACATTTGCGACAAATGAAGCTATAACTATGCTGTGGTTGGGAATTTTAGATGTTGCATCAACTTGCATACACTTATAAAACAAATTTTATTGTATATAAATTATCCAAAACTGATTATAAGTATGAATAACATGTAGAACATCACTTGTAACTTGTAATCTAAAGAAATCGGGCCCATTAGAGTTCATTTTATTCACCTAAGCAATGATATTCAGAATGATCCAGTTTTCAAATAAAGAGTTGATTGTGCAAACATCTATTTTAATATGTGAAAATGATGGAAAGTTGGAATTCAAAATGTTTAGTTTTGACTGGGGTAAGAAAGGGACTTGTTCATACTTTTTCATTTTTTAAATGTAATTTAATTTATTTATTATCAACACTATAATATTTTGTATAGTGAAAAATAATATTAATAGCAAGTAAAAAAAAAATTAACCTTATGTGGGAATAGAGCCTGGGACCTCTAGTGTAAAAACCAGTGCTCTAAATATACACCATGGAGGCGTCACATATGGGGCCCCCTATCTTGTTTTGTTAACTTAATTAAACTTTGAAGCAATTTTGACAGAATAATAGCATATTTACGCACATAGTCGGAAAACATTTGAAGACCAGATATTAAAAAATACTGAAATCTGCCCTTATATACTGGACTCTTAGTTTTCACTTTCGATCATGCAGCGAAGAACAACTGTCAAAAAATTGAAGTGTCTACACATAACAGGTCCATATTTAACCCTCTTTGATACCTATGATTGCACTGGACTTGTATCTTTATGGTAACAGAGTAGTCTGTACAGACATAAAAATACTGAAATAAGTTTTATAAAATACTAAACTCATCGTTTTCACAATGATTAATGTGGTAAAAAGAAACTTTCATTAATCTTAAAGTTTGTGTAGTGAAAAAATAATAAAATAGTTAATGTAGTAAAAAAAAACTTTCAATAAAACTGAAATGAAAACTTTTAATGAGAATGTTCAGCCATCTCCATGACTCTTATTAAAATTTATAGTTAATGTAGAGAAAAAATATAACTTTCACTAA
>VMBQ01009495.1:0-19464 GCA_007657795.1 Dreissena rostriformis
TGATTGCATACGTTTTTATAAAAAAAATCTACATTGTGTTTTTCACTGTTTACTGTTTACACCGGAAGTCTGCATTCTTAGTTTGTTGACATTTTAAAAGCTCAGTATTTTTAGAGTGTACTTGAATATATATTTTTTTAATATTCATTGTAAGATTATTTTTTTTACAGATTCAAATCGTAGAGGAGACCAAACATTCATGTCAATTTTTTTATTTTACATACATGTACATGTATATGTGAATTTGTTACGGGAGGCGGAAAACTACAACGGGCGAGGCATGGTATAGGGGTGATAACCCCAAAAAAGGGTTAGGGTAAGGGTTAGGGGTCGGGTTAGGGTTGGGTTTAGGCTTACCCAAACCCTAACCCAACCCCTAACACTAACCCTAACCATAACCCTCTAACCCCCCTTGCGCAATACCGCCTCCCATTTGTTACAGATATTTACTCCAAGAGCTTTCATGTTTTTATGTTATTTATTGATAATAAAGCGTTCAGCATCTTACAAGTGTCGTTCTCCAATTCACTTGAAGCATATATTGATCATCAAATAAAATGGAGCCTTTTGTAAAGTAAACCTCAAATAAGCCTTGTTCTAGGAAATCTGGGCTTAATGCATTTGTGTCAAGTGATTTCCCAGATTAGCCTGTGCTGTCCGCAAAAGCTTATCAGGGACAACACTTTCCACTTTTATGATAATTTTTGGTGTAAAGGAAATCTCTTCTTAGTGAAGATCCAGTTAAGGTGGATAGTGTTCTTCCAGATTAGACTGTGAAGAGTGCACAGGCTAACATGGGACGACACTTAAAGCATATGCATTAAGCCCAGTTTTCCCAAAATGCAGCTCAAATTGTCTCAGCCATATTAAAGACGCTCTTACATAGATACCAGTACATTGATTATTGTACATTTGTTTCACAAATTAATTTGATTAGATTTATGACACTTGTACAGTGTACAGCAAACAGATGATTGCATAAATATTATCTACCTTTATTGACAGTTACCATTTTGGTTTCCAGATATTTTAAGTACATAGATTTATATTCATACAGTTGCATAAACACCAAACAGATATATGGACTATTCATGTTTGGCACAATCTATGTACTGACAAGTCTGGGATCATTTATATTTGTGAGTCTTACGGTTCTGGTAAAACAACTCGATATTAAAACTCTTTGTTCAAAGCGTATGTCTTTGAATCATTTGCTCATCTAACTCTTCGTTCAGTTGTATATCAGCAGGGGCATCATGCCAAAATAGATCTTATGCCATATGCAGCCAGCGTCCGCGCAGTCACATATCTATGTAAATGATGACAGTGACGAAAATAATATGAGACCCGCTCTGGGAAAACGTGATTTTTTGCATGTGCAGTCCACAGGCTCATCAGGGACGACTATTTCCACTTTACGGAATTTTTCATGTCAAGAGATTTTCACTTCAACTTTGGTCAAGCCATTAACACGTGTGCCAAGAGCTTTTGCCATGAGTAGAACAAAACACTAGGGTGGAGGAAGTGGGTTAAATGTAAAGTCAATTCAGGATATTTTTATATGAGGTTTAATTACTTTGACATCATGTTGTCTGCAAAATTCAAAATAAGCACTTTCAAATGTGTAACTAAAAAGATAACATTTCCAAAAAGTAAACAAAAACAAACAAATAAAAAAAACGAACATAAAGCAAAATTCATCAAGAATATTTAAAACAATACATTTACACATATTTCAGATCAATTTTAAACCACTGCATGACTAACCTTAAAACCAGTTAAACCCTGGAAATCAAACCTGGATCTGTGACAGGCAGTAAGGCTGGTAAAATGAGTTTTATTTTTCATTGAATAAAACAATAAACCTAGACTAGCCCTTGTAATAGAGAGTGGGTAATAGAATGTTGTCATTAAATATAAGAATAAACCTAGACTAGCCCTAGTAATAGAGAGCGGGTAATAGAATGTTGTCATTAAATATAAGAATAAATCTAGACTAGCCCTAGTAATAGAGAGCGGGTAATAGAATGTNACTAGACCTTGTAATAGAGAGTGGGTAATAGAATGTTGTCGTGGAATACAAGGATAAACCTAGACTAGCCCTAGTAACAGAGAACAGGTAATAGAATGTGGTCATTAAATACAAGGATAAACCTAGACTTACCCTAGTAATAGAGAGCAGGTAATATAATGTTTTTATGGAATACAATGATAAACCTAGACTAACCCTAGTAAAAGAGAGCAGGTAATAGAATGTTTTTATGGAATACAATGATAAACCTTGACTAGTAATAGAATGTTGTCTACATGCTGCCTGTTAAAATAAAATAATATTATGCTCAATCTTTCACTTATAAAATAATATCTTCAGTAAACTTGCTTTGATAACGAGTTTGTTCAATGCAATTGAGATCAATTTGATTGAAGTAAGCTTACATATGGCACAGAGGTAATGCTGAATAACAAAGAAGAATGCTGCAAGCATCTGAATACATAAGACATCATTGTACTCGACAATGCCCGCCTCCAGTCATAGGTGTTCCCATAATTATACACCCACTCTTTTAAACAAGCGTTTCACAAAAGTAATTTTATGAATGATATTTAACTTCAGACAAACTTCATTTTATACATGTATACAAATTCCTCCAACAAGTCATGATATATAAATACATAAAATTTGCATAAAAAAAATAATGAAAATGTCAAAATTAACAATTCACAAAATATATTCAATAACAAAATTTGAACAAAAATAATTATTTACACCTCAAAATAAAACAAAATTATTGCCTTTTTGGTGAATGCAAAAAGAAGGCAAGAATGCATTTATTTCTGAAATATCTTTCTAATACCCAACAAAGTATTGTTATTGCCTTTCAGAAAGGTCTACCAGTATACTAGTATATTTGAGTAGTTCATTACAATCAACAATGATATGCATGGCTTTCTTAGAAGCAAATAGTGATACTGTCTGACATCACTATCAGTTTACAATATATATGGCAACTTACAAATAAATAACGCTAGTCATTCCAACATTTAAATAGAGCTTTGTCACAGACATGACGTATACCCCTACATGCTGCATTGACACAGAATATTTTGCATGCTGTCTCACAAAACAAGAGAAGCTAATTTATGACAATTTTTAAGAATTATTATGCCATTATCATTTATGGCCATTTTGACCTTTGAACTCTTGAATTCTTTCGCATGACACGCCGTCCAATGACTGTGAACAAAATTTATGTACAGAGTCATTTTAAAATCTGACAATGAATGACATGGTTATGGCCAGGACAAGCTGATTTATGGCCATTTTTGACCTTTGAACTCTAAGTGTGACCTTGACGTTGCAGATATCGACATAATTCATTCGCGCGACACACCCTCCAATGATGGTGAACAAATGTGCCAAATGATTTTAACATCTCACAATGAACGACATAGTAATGGCCCGGACAAGCTCATTTATAGCCATTTTTGACCTTTGATCTTAAAGTCTGACCTTGACGTTGCAGATATCGACGTAATTCTTTCGCGCTACACACGGTCCAATGATGGTGAACAAATGTGCCAAATGATTTTAAAGTCTTACAATGAACGACATAGTTATGACCCGGACAAGCTCATTTATGGCCATTTTTGACCTTTGAACTCAAAGTGNTTTGGTGAAGATCGGATGAAATTTCGGGACAGACCGACGGACCGACAAAGTGACTACTATATAGTCCCCATTACCAATGGTAATGGGGGTATAATAATAACAATATAACATATAAAAGCTATAATATTAGCCGTGTTCTGAGAAAAATGGGCTTAATGCATATGTGCAAATTATAATCCTATATAAGCCTGTGCAGTCCAAACAACTTATCAAGGACGACCCTTTCTGTTTTTATGGAATTTTTAATTTAAATAAAGTCTTATCTAAACATAAATCCAGTCTAGGTGGAAAATTCAGTCCCTGAATAGCCTGTGCAGACCTCATAGGCTAATCTGGGAAACATTTTATACACATGCATTTAGCCAGGTTTTCCCAGAGCGAGGCACAACTATTTTTACCAACATTACCAATGCAAAAATAATGCAATTTAAGTAAACAACATGCCAGAAAAAAAAATGCATGAATCTTACTTTCTTATATACACCTGTATAAGTTCCTGTTAACAAATCACATAATTATGTTTATTATAAATAAAGTTATGTTGATGCAAAAATATTGATGTCATGCAAAATTTATGTTCTATAGCACTGACAGTTAATTTAAACAAATTTTTAGCTAAATGACTAGATGTGACTAGATGTCAAGGGTAATTAATTGTCCCCACAACCATAATCTCAGTAAATCTATCAAAATCTCATCCAAAACAGTTCCCAAACATGTATACAGACGAGGTACATATGTAGAACAAATTTAACTTTAACCTCTTTTTTAATGAGTAAACTCGCAATACGGTTTTACTTGTAAAAAAACATTTAAGTTCAATAAATAAATATTCTTCTTTAATTAATGGGAAGAGATTCAGTACAAAAATATCCTTCAAAATTTGCAGACACATACAGATGATAATTTAATTCTAAAAAAATGCTTTATTTTTCAAGTGTGTCTCACTTTTTCAAACTTTGGAATTATACGTTCTTTTGTCTTCAAATTTTATATAAAATCAGCACTTTCTGTTAAAAAAAAGAACAACAACAGAACATAAATTTAACTACTAAAAAAATCAATTCATAATTCCCATTGACAATTGAAAATGAAATGTGAACAACAGAAATAACTTCCAGCAAATACACAGCAATACATGTTTACCTGCATTATCAAGTATCTACTGACAAAATGGAGCACAATTCTGTTTAATTTCCGGTCAGAGGTATGGGTGTTGGTGTCTGTGATCTGGCAGGTTTATCCTCAAAATGTATGTGAACTTTCAATAGAATATCTGTAGTAGTTACAGAGATATGTACATGCATATTATTACCTACATTTCATCTTGGACATAAATCTGAACCCGACTTTTATAAGTACACAAGATGATATAATCTTGCTATAAAGCTGGTCACTGTTATAGGTTTTGGTCATTGAAAGTTGATAAAGACCCTTAACACACATGCATTTTTTTCAAAAGAGAGACATAGTAGATAGACAGAGATACATTTTAATAAGCGACTATCAATTTATTATCTGACTGAGTTTTTTGGAAAACCTGTGTTACTATTTTTAGGCCTACATACAGGGTATATAACAATTAATTTAAAGCCCTGTCCGGATATACATGTATATTAAAGTGATGGCATATTGAAACAAGAGGGCCATGATGGCCCTTGATTGCTCACCTGAACCTGACTTGGAACATGTAATAACAAGATTTTTCAAGCTTGGACCTGGTGACCTAGATTTTGACCCAGCATGACCCAAATGTTAAACTTTGCCTAAATATTGCCATAACAAACTTCCTTCTAAAGTATCATCATTATTGAATCAAACATTATGGGCACTTGAGTGTTTACAAGGTTTTTGTAAGATTTGGACCTCGTGACCAAGACTTTGACCCCACATGACCCAATGTCAAACGTTGCCTAGATATCATAAAGAAAAACATCCTGGTCAAGTATCATCATTATTGGACCAAAACTATGGACTCTAGTGTTTTTACAAGGTTTTTGTAAGATAAGACCCCATGGCCTAGATTTTGTCCACACATTACCAAAAGTCAAACTTGGCCTAGATATTGTCCAGAAAAACATCCTGGTCAAGTTTCATCATTATTGAACCAAAACTCTGGCATATGGAGTGTTTACGAGGTTTTTGTAAGATTTGACCTGGTGACCTATATTTTGACCCCTCATGCCCAAACATCAAACTTTGCTTACAAAAATAAATATTATGACCAAGATTCATAAAATCTGAAACAAAATTGAGACCCCAAGAGTGTTTACAAGGATTTTGTATAATATAATGAAAATTTTGACAATCTAAGGGCAATAATTCTGGCATTTTTTATGCAATTTTGCTCAATATCAAACTTGACTGAGATCTTGTGGCAATATAGCTTCTCAGCAACTTTGATAAAGAATGCTTTAGAAATGTGAATGCTAGTGTTTACAAACCAAATGTAGACGGACGACGGACAAAGACAGATCCTAAAACCTCACCTGAGCAATCAGGTGAGCTAAAAAGTGTGTTTTTTTCACCGATCTGAGCCATTTTCCAACCTGTTAGAGATATCAATAGAACAAATGTCTTGACTAAGTTTCAAGATGATTAGGCAAAAAAATGTGACTTCTAGAGTGTTCACAAGGTTTTTCTATAGTAATATAAGGAAAACTGCCCCCCCCCCCTGGCGGCCATGTTTTTTGACCGATCGGGACCATTTTCGAACTCAACTCGCGTATCTAGGAAACAAATGTTCGACCAAATTTTATGAAAATTGGCCATAAATGTGACTTCTAGAGTGTTCACACGTTTTCACTATATACATATAGAGAAAACTGCCCCGCCCACCGGCAGCCACGTTTTTTCACCGATCTGGACCATTTTCGAACTCATCAGAGATATCAATAAAACCAATGTTTTGACCAAATTTCATGATGATTGGGCAAAAATTGTGACTTCTATAGTGTTCACAAGGTTTCTCTAAAGCCAAATAAGGAAAACTGCCCTGCCCACTGGCACCACTTTTAAACTCAACCAACATATCATTAAGACAAACATTTTAACAAAGTTACATGAAGATTAGGCATGATATGTGACTTCTACAGTGTTTACAAGGTTTTTCTTTTTTTTACCTAGTGACCTAGTTTTTGACCCAGCATGACCCAGTTTTGAACTCTATCGGGGTATCATTGGGACAAATCTTCTGACCAAGTTTCATGAAGATCGGACAAGAAATGTGGCCTCTGGAGTGTTTACAAACCAAATGTGGACGGACACACAACGGACAAAGACCGATCCCAAAAGCTCACCTGAGCAATCAGGTGAGCTAAAAAAAAAGCAGGGATGGGTATAGGAAATTTTACAATGGCAAAACAGTAATGAAGTATGATAAAATGTAATATACAATTCTTGTGATTGTATTTCTCTGATGCTTTCATGATTCTTTGTAACATCAAACATTTATTTTCATATCTATAATGAGAAACTTAGTTTTGAAAAATGAAATAAATGTAAAAAAACACAAACATTCTCAAAAAAATAAAAAATATTCAAGAATGTTATCAGATCAACTCATCGAAAACCCTGAAAAATCTAAGAAATTAAGAGTAATTCAGCTGACAAGAATGGCAAGATGGAAACACAACAGTGTCTATATTAACATGTAAACCACCTGACTTAATGGAACAGGAACTCAATGTGGGTAAGGGACCTGGTTAGGGAACTGCATATATTGCTGTATATCGTGCATGTGGGGCAGAGAGTGATTTTGAGGCTCGAAGAAATCAAAACCCAAAAGAGGTGGCCCCGGCTGGGCTGGGGGAGGTGGCCACAGGTTGGCGGGGAAAGCATGATGAGCAGGCCCCTGGGGTGGATATGGAGCCTGGTAGCTTTCCGGCATCGGCATCTGGGGATGAACATTTGAAGGAGTATACAGCGCCGCACCGACAGGGACAGGATAAAGCAACAACGCCGGTTGTTGGAAGGCCTCAAACGGAGGGCTAGATGGTACCGGAGGGACAGATGAGGGCCGTGGGGCCATTGGTGTGGGCCCAGGGTCCTCCCTGGGGTGACCGTAATTCTCTGCAAAGCCCTCTCCATTAGTGGGGTTGGCGCGAGGACTCATCGGAACAACCTCTGGGCTTTCAAGGACATGCTCAGGTACAATCACTGGTTCTGTGGGAAAATGTCCACGCTATGAAAGTGTTGAATAATCAAGCAGCATGAATATAGTTTTACATACTGAGGGAACTTATTATGAAGTAATATATTTATATTACATCTGCAATGAAATCATATAAATCAACGTACAGTATCCACTCTGAACCTTTGAAATCGATTTTCAAGAACAGTAAAATACATATACTGTGAAACCATGTTTTTTGTTGAACACTAATTTGTTTGGTTCCTCTTAACCACAGAAACAATGTCCAATGAACGTTCAAGTCCCAAGTCATCATCGGACATCATAAAAATACACAAATTAAAGATTAAACAAAAATGCCAGATTTTATGAATCCAGAAAATTTCATGTGGAAATAAATCCACAGTATACACTGAATTTATAGAATTTAATCAATCCAGTGGCAAAATGTAGGAACAGCTGAACTTCATTATCTCCAGTGTCATCAAGATTGAGTCATGATTGAGGCCTCTAGAGTGGTTAGATTCCATTTAATAATTATGGTGACCAACTTTTTGGATGCATGTGACTCTGTTTCAAACTCAGCCTAGATATTGTCCACATACACATTCTGACCACATTTCATAAAGATTGAGTCATAAATGTGGTCTCTAGAGTTGTAAAAAGTTTATTTTCAAGATTTGACCAGTTGACCTAGTTTTTGGATGCATGTGACTTCAATTTAAACTCAGTCTAGATATTTTCCAAATTACATTCCGACCACGTTTCATCAACATTGAGTCATAAATATGGTGTCTAGTATGGTAACAAGGTTTTTCTAAGATTTGACCTGGTGATCTAGTTCGAAGCACATGACCCCAGATATTTCTTTCATCTCTTTTTAAGTAAACACGATTACTATTTATATATCAGTGTTTAGATTGAACTTTACACTACTCAAGTCTATAACTGAATATGTTAAACTATGATATCTTGATGCCATGTGCAGGGGTCAAAGTTTGGAAAATAAAAATCCCTGAAAAAAAGCTGGGGACCCCCGGTGGGTGCAGGGCAAAGCCCTGTCCAGGGGGCCGGAGTCCCCCGGAACTCCTGGAATTTACAGAAATAAAGAGTGCTTGGTGCCTTCTTGTTGAATAATTATTTCAATTATTTGCGGGAGGCTGAGATAAAAGTTGGACACATGTGATCCTATAACACCTGGGGCATATTAGCAAGGCTAGCTAGGCGCATTATTTGTCCAGCAATTAGCCCAACNACGAATTGGAAAAACGATCAGGCGGGGACTGAAAATCCGGAATTCCGGTACAAACTGGAAAACTTTAACCCCTGCATTTGTGAATTACCAATAACTTTGAGATAAAGAATTACAGATGTATTTTGCTAAACATATAAGCTTTGCCCTGGGAAAACAGGGCTTAATTCATGTGCTAGAATAAGATAAGCTTGTGCAGTCAGTACATACTTATAAGGTACAACACTTTTTGCCTAAAGTGGATTTTCGATAAAAGACACTTAATATAAACAAAAAAAAATCAATCGAAGTGGTAAGTGTAATCCCTTATTAACCTATGTGGAGTGCACAGGCTCTGGGATGACATTTTACACAAATACATGAAGCCCCTTTTTTCGCAGAGCAGTTAACTATTAATTATAACTACACACCAATATATTGGTAAATTGCTTTTGCAAATATTTGATATAACAGCAAACATGACAATCAGACCTACCATGAATTGTGAGCTGCTTTTCGCAAACTCCACTTTCGTCAGCAGCTACGGTATCTTCATAAATGATCTGGCCATCCAACTTAAAGACAATGTGTTGGCCTTGCTTCACATTCAACCCTGGATGATGTTTATAAACTCTGGTCAAGGCATCATATTTTAATGTTGCACACTTGACCTAAAAAGAATATATTAATAAGAAAAACAAGAGAAAATTTAGTTGAGGACCACTTGACAATTTAACCAAAATTACACATCTTGGCCCCTTGGATTAACATGAGAAGATTTGAACAAAGAGGATCACTTAAGGATCTTTCCTAAGAAGTTTTTTAAATATGCCTTGCGATTCAGATGTATTAAGCAAAGTTGGAAACTGTTGACAACACACCCCTTATAATGTCAAGTTTTAATACCAAGCAGTGCACGCTTTAAAATACTAACAATAACTCATATGTGTCGTGTTCTGAGAAAACTGGGCAAATGCTTGTGCGTAAATTGTCATCCAAAATTAGCCTGTGCCTGTGCTAATCAGGGACGACAATTTCCGCTTATATGGAATTTTTCGTTTAAATGATGTCTCTTCTTAGCGTAAATCCAGTTTAGGCGGAAAGTGTCGTCCCGGATTAGCCTGTGCGGACTGCTCAGGCTAATCTGGGATGCCACTTTACGCACATGCATTTTGTCCAGTTGTCTCAGAACACACCACATATGGTTCTTCTTGAATGCTCTGAGCTTTTATGAGATCATATATACACCAACCCGGAGGGTCTGTTGCTGGGAGTTTGATAATTGCTACTGCTACCAGCAACACCGAGGGTCAGTAGTTGGATTATTGCAACTATTACTTGTATTCATAATGTTGCACAAATACACACTTATTATGGTGGACGAACCAGTTATCGAACACCTAAGAAATTACGTTACAATTGTCAATTTTGAAAACACTTTAAATAACAAAAACAATTTGTTTTAACAAAGAACTTACAGTTCAATCATTAAATAACTTATCTGTTAAGATTTCCAGCAAATATCATTCAAGAATTCATAACAATGATTCCCTGGTTATTGTCACCTCTAGCAGACAAAACAAAATGGCGGCCGATATAAACATGACCTATTACCGGACAGTTCATAAATACTACTCCAGTGAATATAAACAAACATGACTATCACGTGACCCAGACTCAGCGAAAATCTGCGTCTGCTGCAATCAAAATTGCAAACAGAAATATGCCTGTTGGTGTGTAAATGCACGTTTTGATAAATGCATTCAAAAAGTAATAGCAAAAAACACATAAAACCGTGTAAATAACAATAAATGCATTCCTTTTACCTGTTTTCGGCGCATTTGTTTCAAGCTAAGTAGGCAAGTAGGTCATGGACTTCATGTACGACCATTTGTTTATGGATGTGACGTCATGCGCACTTTTGCGCATGCGCATACAGAACCAAAACAAAACGTCCGATAATAGGTGCTGTTCGATAACAGGTACTGAGACGATACTGCTTTTTTTCTTAGCAACAGGTGAAATACAATCCTCTACATACCTCATCTACTTCCAAGTCAATACTGGCCTCACAACCAGCTGTGAGCACCAGAGTTTTTGAGACATTCTTCTCATTAGCATATTGCACTCTGCTGAACTGCTTTCTTTTTATAATAGCGTGTTGTTCTGACGCTGGCACGACTTCAAAATGCAATTTTTTGCTCCAACCGTCAGAAAATTTCAGCACCGAAAACAAAGCAGACATTTTCTGAAACACAAGCAAACATTTGTTATCAAACACGTATGTTGCAAGCCAAGTTAACAAGCACAAACATGCACATATACGATACTATTGTATAATTACAAACGCGAACAGACATTTTTTTAAAGATATCACTGACTATGCGCGAAACGACAATGTCAGTTAAAACCGAAAGTAGAATATATTTCCTTTTAACCCCGTCCCGATACATATTGCACTTATCGTAGCATAAATGTGACACGTTGAAAGTATGTGCATGTTACCCTATCAAATAAACAACAGTTTAATGGAACAAAGTGCATCAATAATGATCATTATGTTAAAAGAAAACGCAATACAAAAATAAAAGACAGCCTACCTGTCACTCTGCGTTGGCATTTTCAAAAAATTTACCGAGTATTCCGGAGATTGTCGATGTTACCCGAATACGGGTCGTTTCGCCCTAATACCTGTTCGCCCCTGAGTCGTTTCGCATTAATACCCGTTCGCCCTGGGTCGTTTCGCCCTAATTTCCATTCTGCCTGGGTCGTTTCGCCATAGTTTTTATTTTATTTTAAGGGGATAATAAGAAGCACATTACAACGTTTTTTTAAAACTATTATTCATTTTTAATTTATTTTCAACACAAAACCATAAAATATCAGTGGATAAAAGCCTTTTTGGTGTCTCAAGAGTTGACTGGTATTACAGGTCCACAAAATATAAATGGTCACACTTTTTTTATTAAAATGTGTTTTAATAGTCTATTAAACAACCATCGTAGTCCAATCATTGGCTTGATTCATCAGTATTACGTAGCTTAAACGTGTGGAAATTGATCGCCGATTGATCATTTTCAAAATGATAGTCTGGTACCCCGCTTCAATCGAGCACAACGCACGTGGACATTCAATCCAGTTCGTAATTTGCGTATTTTGTTTGTTTTGCAGAAAAAAATGTTTTGCCACTCTGCGACAGAAATTGATGGTTGAAAAGTTATATCAGTTAAACTTTTACGCGAGTATGACCAATGGTATGCTACTGTTTATTTTAGTTTGGTACACGGTATTTAAATAAACCAATTGAACAGTTGTATCTTCGGAATATTTTCATGCACAACTCGTAATAAGTCAACCAATAGTAACAGCATATAACTTTTGCACTCTATTTAAAAATGTAGTTCAATCAAGATTGCTGGAAACGACTAAAGACTTAAAAAAAAAACAACAACATAAAACAAAGTTTCGACATTTTTTTACAATAATAGTATTATAAGAATAATATATAATAAGTTTATAAATTGTAAGTCTCTGCTGCGATATTATGTGACAATACGTTATATTTTAAGCCCCAATACTACTAAAAAACAACGAAAGTTCCGAACAATATTTCGTAAAATAAAGTTAAACAATTAAAAATTAGTGTTCCTTATGGCAATTGCCGAAATTTCAACGCCAGATGTGGGCTGGTAACATAGATGATTGTAGATACAAAATGCTCGTTCTTTTTTGCATATTTAATTCCATTTCAATTTCCAGCCTTTGCCTTTGTTTTTATGGCATGTAATGAATAACGTATAATTATAAAGGTGATATCATATTCTATTGTCTTAAGTAAATTACCGGTAAGTGATGCTTAGTTGAAATTGTTCCGGGGATATTAATTAGCGAGACTTTGAAGAATTTTAAGCCGAGGCAGACTATTTTATTGAATAGTATAAATCTGCCACTGCCTACAACTTTATTATTTCTTTATTAATACTTCTGATTTAAGCATCAGTTGAAAGGTACTTTGAATATATTTAGCCTTGAACATGTGATTTTAAATGAAATAGTAATGTAGGTATTCGTAGCGAAACTTCGTAACATTTAAAGCCGTGACAGAATTTTGTTGAAAATTACATATGTGCCTTTGTCTAAAACCGTGTTAAATCGTAATAAATATTAAGTATTTGAGTATCATTTTTAAGGAAATGTAAATCTATAGCTGGAAATGAATTTTGTGATATAAACTGAAGATATTCATTAGCCAAAATAAGTAAGATTTCATGCCGAGCCAGAACTTCTTGTTGAAAAGTGCATATCTGCCTGTGCCTTAACTTATCTTTTTAAATTAATATTTTTTAATAAATTATAATTTGAAAGATAATATAAAATTTACATGTATTGTTTCTTCTACAGAATACACTATTTAACACCATTTAAGGAACACCATTTAAGGCTCAAACACTAGTGAAAGTTCAACTCGTTTATTAACATCCGTACTGTTAAAGCATATACGTCAGACTACACATTGTACATGCTATCAAAGAGGCATTCAAGCCGGAGGTGTGCCCTGCAAGTAGGCGTGGCTAGTGCAAGCTACTATACAATACAGCCTCAAATAAACTTAATGAATTTAAGTTAAATATTCCGACTGTGTTCTGTACATTGCCTCAATTAACTGACTTATGTCTTTATCAAATTTTGTTAATAAAGTCTAAATTTAAGAAATAAATTCATAAAAAAACATGGTGATTTTACCTTCACTTAATACGGATCATCAACAAAAGCGAACAGACACCTGTAACAGAGGCACGAGCGCATTCTCTCCATGTCAAATTGGTATTCCTCTGACACAACATATCTGCATATGTGTAGATATGATTATCGAGATAAGATTAGATGCATCTCATGCTCATAGCATTTAAAATAAAAATAAAAACCCAATTCATTCTGATTTCTATAACACTATAACGATGCGGACAAAACTTTGTTTTAATCCATTAAAAAAAAACTGATTAAAAATACAAAAAAAACAACAACACGAACAGTTTCTTGGAAATTTATTTTTATTCCGTGCTATTTTATATCGATTTTATGTATTTTAGTGATAAAATACTGTTTGAATAAAAATGCCGATATTAACCGCTTTTATTGATGAACCGACGACCTGGATTATAACGTGACTTAAATCTCGGAGGCCGTGAGAATCGACGGGAACTCGCGATAACACCAATCTTTGTTTATTGCTATATCTCCGACCAAAATGAACCCCCACTTTATTATTATCTTACTGGGTGTAGTTTGAACAAATGATGCACAACTATTTATCTGCTGTTAACATATCAATAAGATCATGTTGCAACAAACGAGGAGCATGAACTATGCTGAATTCTTAAATAGAATTAAAGAGTCATACCATTATATTTGTCACAAAATGGTCAGCTCTTAATATTACGAATACCTGCATCTATTGAGCTAAACAAGCAACATATAGGCATACATTCCTATAAAAAATAAATGTAAGTAGTATCTTACCTGTTCAAACGTTTTGTTATATAATGATCTCAATGATACCTTGACAATTTAACACATTTTTGTATTGCAAAAAATGTGCGAATGTTTAATAAAGTTAGAATATACACTTCTTATTAAAGTTCTAACACGTTGTATGTGCTTAAACAAATAATACTGATGCCGGTCATGTTTAAGCATTCATTTATAATCTCCAAAAATACAACTCAAGTTTTCTCAAACATCGCAAACTTATTGTAACACTGCAGCCTGAGTAGAGTCTGAAGAGACTGAAGTGAGTCGTCATTTTATAAATGTGAACACTATTATATTGTTTATCAAATTAATAACTAGTAAATTCTTTCAAAATGAAGAAATTACTTGAAACTAGTCGCTGTTTTTAACCAGTACATTTCAGCATAAGATGTCCCGTACATTTGGATAGACTGAACAAACAATGACAATGTTGAGATTATTTCAATGAGTATGCACATTTAGTGAAACATTAAAAGGACAAACATGAACACAACTTGTGCTGTGTAGATACTTCATGACTATCATTAATATAAAGAAGTGAAACTCCAGAAGCTGCAGCAGTATTTCATTTTTAATATACACACCTTCGTGGTCCTTTATTTATGGCAAGTAACCAATTGCCAAAACGATACAGAACGGCACAAAACGAAACAACATATACACATAATAGAATAAAGCTGGGGTCACCGCCTTGGAACGGTCAATGCTCAGCACTGGGGGTTTAAACCGGTTATAGAGCGCTCAACCTCACACTTGGCCCAGCAATATTAATGATACATTTAAGTGTAAATAAAATTTAACCTCATAGCATTGCAACTCAAATTAAACAGTAATAAAAAGGGAATTAAAACGCATTCAATTTAATTACTATTTAATTACTCAATGGTAGGAAGGAGACCAGAGCAACAGAGTTACAACTTTTTGAGGCACGATGAAATGAAATTACTAACACGCATCAACTACATCCCTTCTTTTTACAAAAAGATTTAAGAATATAGCATCATATAGTTAATATTTGAGATCATCATCGCGCACCNATATTTTTTTCATATTTTATTTATAAAGGTTATCAAAAAACAATATATATATTCTATTGGACATTACCATAAAAAATAGCAATACAACTTGTTTTGAGCTCAAAATACAGTGTCCTCCAAGTCAATTGTGTTTACAAACTATCAGTTTATTTACATCGCTGTTTACTCGGGAAAGTGAAAGTGACTCAGGTCACCAAAAATATATCGTTGATTTTCAACGTTTTCCGGTATCACTCACAAAGTAGGTCTCTTCTAAATGGTTAAAAGGTTTGTAGTGATCTAATAAGTTACTTTCTGCTGGTAAAAAAATGGTTAAAATAGAATTAAAATTGAATTTTCTTTTGGCTATTTTTAGCATACGTCACCGCTTTGAGGCTACACACCACGTTAGTTGCAAAGTTGTAAACATTTCTTCCAATTATGAAACGGGTATATCTTCCATAATTCTTGACAACGTTGCACCTAAGCTGTGTTATTAGCATTTTTTATGCAAGAGAAACTGAAATCCAGTAAATATTAGACCAGTTTATATGCATAATAATTGGATTTGTCACCTTTATCGGGCCTTTAAATATTCCGACTGTGTTCTGTACATTTCCTCAACTGACTTATGTCATTATCAAATTTTGTTAATAAAGTCGAAATTTATTAAATAAATTCATGAACAAAAACATGGTGATTTTACTTTCACTTAATACGGATCATCAACTAAAGCGAACACACATCTTTAACAGAGGCACGAGCGCATTCTCTCCATGTCAAATTGGTATTCCTCTGACATAACATACCTGCACATGTGTAGATATGATCATCGAGATAAGATTAGATGCATTCCCTGCTCATAGCATTTAAAATACAAATAAACACCCAATTCATTCGGATTTCTATAACACTATAACGATGCGGACTTGTTTTAATCCATTAAAAAAACTGATTAAAAATACAAAAAAAAAACACGAACAGTTTCTTGGATTTTTTTTTCGTGCTATTTTATATCGATTTTATGTATTTAACTAATGAAATACTGTTTGAAGAAAAATGCCGATATTAACCGCTTTTATTGATGAACCGAATACCTGGATTATAACTTGACTAAAATCTCGGAGGCCGCGAGAATCGACTGGAACTCGCGATAACACCAATCTTTGTTTATTGCTATATCTTCGACCAAAATGAATCCCCACTTTATTATTATCTTAATGGGTGTAGTTTGAACAAATGATGCACAACTATTTATCTGCTGTTAACATATCAATAAGATCCTGTTGCAACAAACGAGGAGCATAAACTATGCTGAATTCTTAAATAGAATTAAAGAGTCATACCGTAATATTTGTCACAAAATGGTCAGCTCTTAATATTACGAATACCTGCATCTATTGAGCTAAACAAGCAACCTAAGGTATAAATTAATGTAAAAAATAAATGTAAGTAGTATATCTTTCCTGTTCAAACGTTTTGTTATATAATGATCTGAATGATACATTGACAAATTAAATAACACATGTTTAAGTGTAAAAAATGTGCGAAGGTTTAATAAAGTTAGAATATACACTTCTTATTAAAGTTATTACACTTTGTATGTGCTTAAAAAATATAATTGTTGCCGGTCATGTTTAAGCATTCATTTATAATCTCCAAAAATACAACTCCAGTTTTCTCAAACATCACAAACTTATTGTAACACTGCAGCCAGCCTTAGCAGAGTCTGTAGAGACTGAAGTGAGTCGTCATTTTATAAATGTGAACAATATTATATTGTTTATCAAATTAATAACTAGTAAATTCTTTCAAAATAAAGAAATTACTTGAAACTAGTCATTGTTTTCAACCAGTACATTTCAGCATAAGATGCAACAATGAAACTATTGAGATTTTTTTAATGAGTATGCACATTTAGAGAAACATTAAAAGGACATACATGAACACAACTTGTGCTGTGTAGATACTTCATTACTATCATTAAAACACACTATTCGTTCGGCCACATGCAACTGTATTTACAACGAGAGAGAAGTACTTTATTAGACATTGTCTTTTATTCTAATCCGATTCGAACATGTACATATTATAAATGTTGTATGAATTTCTATGTACATGTATACAAATGTGTGTTTAAAAAAAATTAAATACACTGCTTTACTCGGAAATACAAATCTAATTAAACGAGAGTGAACGTCGCGGAAGAGATTGTAAAAAAACAATTAAACATACAAAGTATAACTATGTTACATCCTGTTAACATCAACTTTCTTTTAATATTGGTAAAACATTTAGGGCGATGAGTAAGAATTTAAATATACTCAGAATCTAAATAGGAATGAAACTTCATAATCTTTAATGCAAGCATTAAAGAAAAATATGTTATAAAGGACACAACTCGCGTGGATGTTGAATGGTAAATACAGAGGGCTTTATGCGGAAGTGCTAGGTACAAGAATTATACCTGCTCATGAGTTACAGAGTTATCGCACACTGGTCAATTTTATTATGTGGATTTTTAATTCATAGTGCAGAATATATTTAAATGAAGCGTTCGGAAAAAGCACAAACGAAAACAAACATAACTATCATCAGAAATTTTGGAGTCACAGCCAATTCTAAATTATGCAATAGTCAGTTTCTTACGTGGAGCATAACTCTGCACGTAATGAAAATATTTAAGTAAATCATCTTACAATCATAGATGGCTTTAATAGAGTCTAGTGCAAGGAACACCAAACTCATTTCAAGTATTAAAGAGTAATTTACCTGTGTTAATCTTTCAGGTGCCACACCAAGCTTGATGGGTATTGAAGGGATTAAAATTTATATTCTTATATTGATACCGCACATTGAGACGAATTGAAGGGTACAGGAATCATAACTTTTTTTATAGTATATTTTGAGTTATTTCCCTTTGCTTTTTTGTTTTCGAAACATAAATGTATTCTGCAATTTTCTTAAACAAAAAAGAACTACAAAACATGTTGCGATTGTTCAAATGATACTTTAAATATTAATCAAGGGTCTTGAGAGCAAGTCTATACTTAAAGTACCATAACTCTTTCTTCAATATTTACAGATTTATTGTCCCTCGTTAGTTTTCTTGCTCACTCTATGTTTTCATTACACTTGAATATATTGAAAGGAAATCTAACATAAATCTACTGAGAAAACTGTTGGTAGGTGCAGAATGCAAGACCTGTAACTCACTTCAATGCTGTTGGAGATATTGCCCATTGTATTTCTCCTGTGAAGAATACAATGACAAGGAGTAATGTTGTAGTGCAGATGACAACGAAACAGGAATTGAATGGAATCTAGTTAAACTTTATAATGAAACTAAAAGTGTGAGAAGACACGCAGAGTATAGGAACTATAAATATTTCGTTTTTATTAACATAGTTAATGCCCTTTGATTAATTTTCTTCTGCAAACCATAACTACAAGTATCACATGACTTGAGGGCTCGCGCTGTTTTGCGGAATGGCCGTTGTGAATAATATATACCTTGAATGATGCAAATAACTAAAAAATGAAAGAGGTAAATAATACAAAGATTATTTTACAGCGTTGTGTACATTTTCGTGATATACTTTTATTACTAGTGCTTGGACTCGTACACAGCTGAAATACTCAAATTGGACTCACTTATCGGCTCGTTAAGTACGGTAAGCTGGTTACCCGGTCAAATATATCATACTAGTATTTCACGTATTGTGGTTAGTGTTATATGCAGACGTGCACAACAGATTGAATTCAGAAAACATATTTTTTGTACATATTGTGTATCACGTGTGAACAGTGGGAGGTGTTTATTTTGCGGCTCTATTACCATGATTACAGGGCCGGACAAGAGAGGACCCAACTGGGGGGGGGG
>VMBQ01009496.1:0-13052 GCA_007657795.1 Dreissena rostriformis
AATGCACTTTATCAAAAACAATCTTCGTACACAAATATAACAAGTTGAAAAGGCTAGTATAACTCAAAATATATATCAACATGCACATAAAGCATATTTTCTTGATATTTGTCATTTACCCCCACCTACTTGTCTTGCCTAATATATCACAATTAGTGATCAGATTCATATGATATATTATATTAGTATATTCCTTATTCCCATTATTGTGTATTAATGTAGTTAGGATTATTATTGTATATAACCTGCTTTTCGATGACAAATTGAAGCATGTCATAACCACAAAAAAACATGTTTTTGTACGTATTTGTCCTACCTAAAATACTTTATTTTTTCATTATATGTATAATATTTCACCAAAAGGCTGCTTTGTTTTATAAGAATAATATGTTCGTCATTGCTTAACTTTAATAGCTTACCAAAATCGTAGATAATATATATTGTGTTTTTTTTTGTCATTTGTGAAAAAAAACGGTATTTTCTAGTTTTTTTGTCGGCCAATCTTGGCGGCCATCTTGAATTTAGACCCCGGGGGCAGATAATTTTGCTTGGGAACTTACACTTTATTTTAACCAAGACAATGTAGAACATCATCAGTATATTTAAAAAAAAGTCCAATCTATCACCGAGGACCTCCGTTCCTACTAGACTAAAATGTTTCACGCCTTTCAATGCACTTAGGTAACAAAAATAATTGATGCAGATTGTTTTTTATTAATGTGTTTGACGAATTTTGTATGATCCCAGTTTGTGAAAAAAAATCTAGTCAGTATCCCTTAGCTATTTATATTTGAACGCACACTTTTTATTACCTGGTGGAACAGAGAATTTAGTATGAACATCAAATAAATGAGCCACGCTGTGGGAAAACGGGAAAATGCATGTGCATAAAGTGCATTAAGTGTTGTCCATGAAAATGTCGTCCATGATAAGAGACTGCACAGGCTAATCAGGGATGACACTTACCTCTTTAAGTTTTTTTTCGCTTAAAGAAAGTCTCTTCTTAGCAAAAATCCAGTTCAGACGGATAGTGTCGTCCCTGATCAGCTGCCTGTGCGGACTGCACAGGTTAATCTGGGACGAAACTGTTCGCAGATGCATCACACCCAGTTTAACCTGAGTGAGACTCAAGTAAAAATACTTTAACTGAATCCATGTGCTGTAACATATGTATTAAAACAACAAGGTAAACAATTGCAGATACCATCATTACCGTGATATGTTATATTTTAATTAACCAATTGTGCATTAGTTTAAAAATATCTCGATAATAGATATTTGATTTTATTAAATGTTAACCTCTGAANGCACATCAACAGTTTAGACGGAAGTATCGTCCATGATTAGCCAATGCTGACTGCAAAGACTTATGCGGGACGACACTTAACACACATACACTTATCACAGTTTTCCCATAACGAGCCTCATCTAGTTAAATAATAAGAGCATAGTCATTTAATATAAGGAAGAAGCCGCAATAATTGTTAAATCATATAACGCTTTTAACAAGAAAAATGTTCAGCAGGTTAAGAAGGTGCTTCAAGAACCATTTCTATTTGCTCAGAGACACTTCTCAAAGATATAAAATTAAGCCATTGATCCGCTTATTGTACAACATGAAATGATTTGGTAATGAGTTGGAAGATTAAATAGTGTGTCGTACAGAAAAGACAATATCATACATGATTATAATATAAACCATGGTTCCGTTTCGTAGCCAAGAGTTTTCTCAGAACAAACGTTTGCCAAGCATTAACAAAATTTCAAATAATATTCAAATAATTGACGACCATATGTTAAGATCTGCCGCCCACAAAAACCAATTAGTGTTAACAAGAGTGGGTAGAGATGACTTTAATGAATACATAATAAATATGCAGAAGAGATTCAATTGTTTAACATTTTAAAGCAGAATCACCGCCACTCAAGTTGTTTATGAAGGGATAAAATAGTATTTACCTAGCCCATAAGTACGTGAAAATATACGCTACCTGCTCGATCAAACTGTACAGAAAGTACGTTCGCAACATAAGTATTGTATATGTCACAATTTTGTTTTAATATTACCAATATTACCATTATATAGTACACAATGCAAAACGGTTATGTGTAATAGTATTTAACAAAAAAAACAACAGTTGCAAGTATTTAAATATTGTTGTCTGTCTATACGCTTGGTATTTGAGCCGTTCCACATCAAAACTTGTATTAGTGACATCGAGGATAACGCTGGTTAAATACATTGTTGTTTAATCCGTCCACAGTTTATATATAGGTTGATCACTGCTCCGTTTGATAGTCTCTTTACAAATGTCCAACAATTCTGTCTGTAAGTCTTCAATGGACTTATCTGCATCTTGAACCTGGTGAAATAGAGAATTAAGTATGAACACCAAATAAATAATCCACGCTTTGGGAACACGGGATAATGCATATGCATAAAAAGTTGTTCCGGAAAGTGTCGTCCCTTAATAGCCTGTGCGACTGCACAGGCAAATCAGGGACGACACTTTTCGCTTTTATGGGTTATTTCATTTAAAGAAAGTCTCTTCTTAGCAAAAATCCAGTTTAGACGGAAAGTGTCGTCCCTGATTAGACTGCGGGGACTGCACAGAATAATCTTGGACGACACTTTTCGCATATCCATCACACCCCGTTTTATCTAAGCGAGACTCAATTAAAAACAAACTTTCACTTAAAAGAATTTGCTGTGACATATGAATTTAAGCATTCTTGAGTGTTACATTATTATTGCTGTACATTGTCTATTGTCTATTTTTACTCTCAGTGAACTAGAAAAACAAAGAACAAAAGTTGCAGAAACCATCATTAAATTAACCAATTGTGTATAAGTTTAAAAATATCATGACAATAGATATTTAATTGTATTGAATGTAAACATCTGAAATGAAGCTGAAACCCTACCATTGAAACAACATCAATAATACTTTTATGATATACACTGATATGTATTTTTTTATTATTAAAGTTTGAAAATAAACAAAGCAAATTATAGACAATTAAGTTGCAATTGACAGTGATCTTACCCCTATTAATCAAGTCTGGTTAAGGGCCCACAATTTACCCATGCCAAAATATGATTAATTTTTTTCCCAAAAAATCCTCAAAATATCAAAATATCAACAAAAGAAAAGCATTCACAAATGTCTCATCTTTAGGGTCAAGCGTGTAACTGTTGTATCTGATATTCTTTAATAAAATACAGTGGGNAAGGGGGGGGGGGGGGGTCAATCAGATTGTGGACACAAATTCGGCCCCATTCCCAATCTCCAACAAGTATATATTTTACCCAGACGACTGCCTAACATTCCCAATTGAAAATTGCCACACAAAAAGTAGTCAGTTCATCACTCTATCAAGCTCTATGATTTGAACATTAAGCCTAGAGGAAGGATTACATCAAACTTGACAGAAGACCACCAGACGATATTATATGTCAAATATAAGACCTCTTCGTTTGTGTTGTTCGAGAGACGATTTTTAAGTACAAGTCCATTTAAATCATGTGACTCCTGGGGCGTGGCCAGGTTGACCCCATGGGAATGATTCGCACAAACTTTGTAGAGGACCACTAGACAATGTTACAAATCAAATAGTAACCCCCTGACCCAGACTATAAAAACTTGTAATTGCATGTGTGTATGGGCACATTAAAATTGTAATAATTTAATATTCACCCTCTACACAATACTGCAGAAGGAAGTTTTTAATACCAAGTCATGACCTCACACTTAAACTACTGCTTGAGAACTGTAAGAGTTCTTCTTAACAAGGAAGATTATAGACATCTGGTCTATTGAAAGTGAGAAGTCCTCAATCAAAAGTAAGTGATGTCGGAAGCATATACAAAACTACGTCAATACGGTAAAGTTTGTTTTCAGAAGATGCATTGTATATACATGTACTTATTATTGTATTATTATGATGACAACACTTTTATTGCCAATTTTACAGTGTATGTGAGCAAACAAAAACGCAATTCCATGAACCAGTTTTAGCCAAACGACTTGGAACAAACAGGACCCTATTAACAAAATCGTCGAATAAAAAACTTGTTTACAATGCTCTGTCATAGCTTACACAGGTGTACCTAGCAAGACTCCGTATTAGATCAAATGATCACACTTTGCTTACAGTTAGCTTTTGTGGTGACATTTTGCCATTGATAATCATCGGTTCTGCATTGTCCTTGTCAAAATGTACATTGTTAACACTCTTAAGATTATATTAATGTCCAATATTCACGAAACTTTGTCAGAAGATTGGTCTAAATGACAATTGGGTAAATTACAAAACTGCGTTCAAAAACTAGGTTGCTATGTCAAATTAAATCAAAAGTTTCTGGACATTCTAAAAGTTACATCTTTACCCAATCAGTTAGTATTTCCTACTTACTTGTATAGCATGTTACCTGCTCCTTTTCGAGGACATCCAAAGACTGATAAGACACTTTGAACAAAGGTCTTGACTGACTCCTGCATTAATACATTTGAGCCTCGCTCTGGGAAAACGGGGCTTAATGCATGTGCGTTAATTGTAGTCCAAGTCTAGCCTGTGCACATGCTAATCAGGGAGAACACTTTCCGCTTTTATTGTATTTTTCATTTTAAAGGAAGTCTCTTCTTAGCAAAAAACTGGTTAGGCGGAACGTGTTATCCCTGATAAGCCTGTACAGACTGCACAGGCTAATCTGGGATGAGATTTTAAGCACATGCATTAAACCCCGTTTTCCCACAACGAGGCTCTTTTTTTTATTAGTCCTCAATTATTCATTAAGGAGATTTTGCCTAAGAGATTTGTTTAAGAAAAAACATTAAATGTTTAAAAGCCTTATTTTTCCAAAGTAAAATATGAAAGTTGTACGTAAAACCCCAAAAAATGCAGTGCTTGGATATTAACAAGGGAGAGAGTGGAAGCTCTGAATGCCATAATGTATCTACTAACCCCTGCTCTGTGTCATGCGACCTCATGTGACCTGTTACAGCATGCCGCCACCCAGCCATCTCAGGTCATGCCCTCTCAGCCTCGCCNTTGAAACTGTAGTTATTGATTGTAATAATAAATGTCAACTAATGCGAATTAATTGTGTACTTTCCATACTCACTGAATGTTAAAAAAAATTAAATAAGGTATGTGTATAATGTTGATTCATGTCGTAGCACAAGTCATTCGAAAAATATTAAATTGGTTAAACATGTGGAAATAGTACGCCATAAACGTATACCCGATCATTCAATATACGCATAGTTATTTCACGAAACCAATAAGTCAAATGTAAATCAATAAAGTGGTGAATCTATACTAAATTACACACAAAGCGATTTAGAAAATTGATATCTTAAGGTTTATATCAAATTAAGTGTAAGGTGGAAAAACTACTCGCTCATAACTTTAACGCCGTTAACATTAGCAAAGTGTATGTTGTAAAGTCAAAAATAAAAACGGATTCAATGTTCGGGTAAGTACTGTTATTTTATGGAACATTTCGTAGAGACTACTTCAATATAACAGAATTATAAAGAAGACATTCATTTTGTAATAGTTTTATACAATCTTTCATATAAATATTAATTTTCGGACAGGCAAATGCACGTTTTTGACCCTTGATAATATTTAAAATTTCGAATACCGTTAATTATTAACATAATCATGTTTTTATATAAGAATTATTTTACACTAACTATTAGTTTGCAATTGGCTTAGGTGCAATCTGGTAACAAATATATCGGCTGGTTATTAGTGATTTGTTGCTTTATGAAATACTATTAAACGCTATATTACAAAGAATAATAAGAGCAGTTAGTCCACAGCATATAATCATTTCAATGAATATATAGGTACAACCAGAAATTGATTTTGTGTAACTTTTGTTTCATGTACAGGTCAAGTCTTTGTGGCAATAGAGACCAGACAAGTGCACACCGTTAGGTAATTTGCCTCGAGTTCCCAGGATGGGTCTTTTCGACAGCACGGTGCCTTTCAAGGGTCAGGTGTACAAGGACTTGAAGAATAATGCAAACAAGGCTGGGGCTCTTTTTAAGGACCCTGAATTCCCGCCGAGTGGTTCGTCCATAAACTTCAGTAAACCTACACCTACGGATATCGTATGGAAACGACCAGGGGTGCGTAGCTGTTTAACCCGAAAATATATATAACCTCAACTCATATTCAATTCTTAAAAACAAATATCAAATTGCATGCGACCATCCATAATTCTACTTAGAAAACATCGGGGATGGAGCACTTGCATCTCACCTATAATATTTGGGGTACGAACCATGCCGACCTGTCGCAACTAACAAGCTTTGTAAAGTTTTTATAGACCTAAGCTTTATGGAAAGATTAAATTAATGTCATCATTCGGCCATGCAGTATTTAAAAATTTGTTTGACTTAATAGTAAAAAAGAGTGTTAACAAATTGTCGAATCAACTGCACAATAAAATGCGACTAATTCAATTGTGATTAATTCATACTATATAATGACAGGAGTTAGTATCCAACCCGAAGTTTTTCGTGGATGGAGTAAGCTCTGACGATTTTGCACAGGGTTCCATTGGCAACTGCTGGTTCGTAGCCGCATGTGCATGCCTAACGGAGGATCCCAAGCTTTGGAAGAAGGTACACAATTATGCATTTAAAGCAGGGAAAAGGTTCAGAATTAGTATCACCGTTTCAAAATGAAAATCTCTAATACGTTGTTCACTATTCTATATATTTTGATAATTCGGAATATTTAAATTTAGTTGTTTTTTAACACTGGCCCAGTCCTTAAATATTTATTTTTTCCGCCTCGAGCTACGAGAAACTTTCCGTGGATGGTTTGAAGCATCATTATGCATATTTGTTACAGAGATCAACTCAATATGAATGTTAAACGCGTTTGCAAGTAATAGTTTTCAACAACTGTAATATCTAAAATATATATCATAATAAAATACTTATAGTAGGCACTGTCTTGTTTCATACCTTTCTAAGCTAGTGCCAGACTATGAAGAACAGGAGTGGAACGAAAAGAACAAGTATGCGGGAATATTCCACTTCAAGTTCTGGCGCTGTGGGACTTGGGTCGACGTTGTCATTGACGACTTCCTGCCTACACGCGGTGGACAACTAGTTTTCGTGCATTCGAAAACGCGTAACGAATTTTGGTCAGCCCTCCTAGAAAAGGCCTATGCAAAGTATTACTGTATTGAATGAACATGCTTTAATAAACACACAAAAAACGATCAAATTTAGACATTGACCTTTAAGGTTGCTTTGTGAATTCAATAATATATTCATACATAGTACACAGTTAAACAGTTCAGTAAGAAAAGAATTTACTTACCATTTCTTAGGTACACTATGGTCGTTCATATGGCTGCATCAATAATAATAAATATATAGTTCAACCGTTTAGTAAGCAATATATTTATTGATATTTATATGACAGTTTCTCAGGGATACATTTGTCAATAAGGTTAATAGATTATATATGTAAAGGGCAATACTATTTGAGAACACACGCCTGAACAGTCTCAGCACTATGATTACAGTACAAATAATTAAAAATGCACTTAAACTTGTATCACCGCCCTGCAAAGATCGATGCAAAACAAAATTTAAGGACGTAACCTAATAATTATTTCAGACTGTCTGGAAGTTATGAAGCATTAGACGGGGGTCACGGNCCATACACCATCAGTTACTAACAGTGTAACTTATAATACACTTAAACTGGTATCACCGCCGTGCAAAGATCAATGCAAAATAAAATATAAGGACGTAATCTTTTAATTATTTAAGACTGTCTGGAAGTTATGAAGCATTAGACGGGGGTCACGTGAAAGATGCACTCGTGGATATGACCGGTGGTGTTGGAGAATCTCTTAAACTGGCCGACTACGACAAGCCAGAGCAGCGGAAAGAATTGTTCCGCATTCTCCGAACTTCAAAGGAGAAGCGAGCTTTGATGAGCGCTTCAATAAGTGTAAGCTTAGTGTAGTGAATTATTAGAATGTGGTGTTTATTTAAGAATAAATATTGTTTCTGCATCCCTATCTGCTGTTTTAAATCATATGACAAACTGCCAGAGAAACGCTTTTCAAATTATCATTATATATGCATGTCCAACATGAATTCGCCCCTTTTAGCATGAAAACTTGAACATATCGTTACGGTATATATATATGAGCTTTCGAATTTAAATCGGGTAATGTTTATACTAGCAGGTAACACGTGCACTAACAAAACCAAGTGTGGCTATTGGAAACCATTTAAGTGTGTAATTAATGTTAATTTAGTTAACGAGTATTAGTTAAATTTTGTTAAGCTTTAAACATAAAAATAAACCAAACTAAACAGATATAAAGTCATGTTTGTGTATGCGTACTATAGCAATATAACATATGTATTCAACAAGGCATCAGGGCGTACGGCGGAGGAGAAGCTATCGTGTGGCCTGGTCGTAGGCCACGCCTACAGCGTCACAGCGGTACGAGAAATCAAACTGGGTAAAGGGCTTTTTGCCATCTTCTCGCGCGAGACGCTGGAGATGGTGCGGTGCAGAAACCCGTGGGGCGGGACGGAGTGGAAAGGGGAGTGGAGTGATGGGTAAGTGGAAGTAAATTTAAGTTAAATAAACGAAATGTATTGAACTCATTTATTAATTTTGCGTTTTCCTTTTAAATTGCGTGCTCCGGTATTGTTGTAGTGTATATGAATTTACATTAACTTTGGATGTTACAGTTATTTGGAGGATACAGCTACTTGCCTTATTTAAAAATTATTACATGAAATACGTAATGCAAACTTATGATAATTTACTTGTGGACGCTCTTTGTTGCTTTGCGATCACTCAATACCTATCACTGTTTGTTTATCAGTTTTCAAACGTATGGTCATTTTCACAATGAAACCATTTATATTTATATCCAATAGTGGTTACAAACCATTTTGAATGTTATTGTTCTTTTATATACACATCATTTGAAGACACAGTGTCCATGGACAGAATTTATTGTGTAACACCATGAATGTCATGTTATACATATTCTTTGTGATCGATGTTCATTTCTTCTAGATCTAAGGAATGGAACAATGTAAGCGACAGCCGAAAGAAGGAACTGGGACTGACGTTCGATGACAACGGTGAATTCTGGTGAGTAATTTTACCGGAACTTAACTATTCACTGAGAGTTATTTAACATGTTTCAAAACCCTTCCATTATCGTGTCAGTAAGATATATATATTTTGTCTTATGGTGGGTGATATTCTGTATTTATCAAAATTTATTTGGTACGCGAGATACTAAGAGACTTTCTTTCGCCATTTGGCAAGTGTTATATCAATGGGCAAACTTTCTTCCTTAGGTGACCGACTTAAATTTGTATTGATGCAATACTTATTTACTATTTCTTTAATTGATCACCAAATAAATTTCAGAAATGTTGTTTATTTTTATCAATTCAAATACCCAGTGATTAGGTCTCTTTTCAACAGTGAAAACAAAAGAGATGACTAGGTGTTTTGTTATTCAAATGAATGAGCATCTGTTACTAGCCATGTAACTGAGCTCAGTAATTAAATAGCAATTCTTTCCATAAAAGAAGAAATGGAAAACAAATAAATAAACTATTTTACTGGATGTCCTTTGAAGATTTCTGCCAGAATTTCACCGAGATGGACATCTGTCACATGTTCAACACCTCGTTCTTCTCGCTGCAAAAGACTTGGCGTGAGGACATGGTCTTGGGCCAGTGGATGAACCCGGACAGGTGTGGAGGGTGTTCAAACCACGATACCTTCCTCATAAACCCTCAGGTATTCTTCATTCGTGCGTCGCTTTTATATTCAAAAAGAAATAAAATATGTTCTTTCATTCTTGATTATTTTCTTTAGCGTTCCATAGAGAAGCAATTTATTGCAAAGTCGGGCATGTAAAGTCTGTGGGCTTTAATCCCTCATATAGAATAACAAGGTGCTTATCGAAGCATTTGTAACTATGGCTGTATTTTATTTTTAGTTTAACGTATAAGTTAAGTCTAAATATCCATGTTTAAACCTTGAGTACATATTCGACATTGTCCATAATAAAATTGTATCCAGTTTATATTTTTGTATTTTTGTTATTCGCCATTGTCAAAATGAAGATGTATCCACAATACATTTGTGTTCAAACTTTCAGTACATCTTCGACATCGTTCAAGACGAGGATGAGGTGATGATATCTCTGGAACAGAAAGACAAACGCGTGGATAAGGGCGCAGATAACTTCACTATTGGATCCACGGTCTTGAAGGTGGTAACATTGACCTTATTCCAGTTCAGAATGATTTATTATGGTGTCCCCGATAGTAGTAATGACCATAAATGTGCAATAACTTACTCATTTCGATACAAGTATGCGAGTAATAACGTTTACTAACACAATACTTATTTGGAAGAATAAAATCTAATCGTTGGTAAAAATTGTCAATTTCTTCGCCCGCAACGCGATACCTTGCTCCGTAGGTGTTTTCACAATATCGCACTTGAGTTTCTCTTTAAAGAGCGCGTTAACTGAAAACAATCCTTTTTCAATGTAATAATGACTTTAATATCATTAGTTTGATAATGATTTCAGAAACATTTATTATTCAAGCAGCTAGGAAAACCCAACTATCGATTTAGCAGTATAACACGCAATGGGCATGTTTATTTTAGTATTTCATAATACAATGAATACACAAATCGCTTATTAGCTTAACGAGATCTCAATCATACAAGTTTTTTTTTTCAAATGGCCATGTTAATTTCGCTATGACAAGCATATTGCTGAACATAAAACTGACACATTGCTGAATACGCCAACACCTTCTATGCCAGTTGATTATAATGTTTGTGTTAATGCTTTGCTTTTGTTGACTGACTTAAACAGAAAATACAGGATACATGACTTCCTTGAAAAGATCCCGTCTGGCTCATTCGAACCCGCTAGAAGTGTTTTCAACCGCGTCAAACTCAACAGGGGACGCTACTGTATCATTCCCTCCACGTTTGACCCAGGCTGTTGCGGTGAATTTGTCCTTCGGATGTATGCAAGCAATGCCTTAAACTTGGTGTGAGTTTTAAACTGATCAAATACTTTGGCGTGCATGGACTGCATTGCCTAAACCCATGGTTTACACTTCCTAATGTATCGGGTATACTAACTCTTCTTTGCCATCGATGTTTGTAAAAAGCAACAAAATTTACAATATTGTTACTCTCTGTAACCATGTACAATTACAATGCAATGAATCGACACTGGATTATGGAGGATGCAAAAAGCAACATCGAATAACGTGTATGTGATCATCGCTATTGTAAAATGGGTGTAATACATGTTTGTAAGGTGTCGTCCTCGATAAACGTGTGAAGTTCGCACAGGCTAATAAGGGACAATAGTATCCGCCTAGACTGGATTTTCGTTTAGAAGATACTTCCTTTAACATGAAAATCCCATTTAAGCGAAAATTGCCGTCCCTGATTATCCTATGCAGACTGCACAGTTTAATCTTGTACGACACTTAACTCACATACACGCAGTCCAGTTTTCACAGAGCGAGGCCCATGTGTATGTATATACACTATTGAACACATTGAAGTTGAGATCACTATTTCCAGGGAGCTGAAACACGAGGAGCCTCAGCCGGGTAAGTGTCTTTGCATCACGATGAAGAGAAAGCAGGTGGCCGCCACACAGATCACTCTTGTGAAGGCGGAAGGTCTCGAGCCCCAGGACAGAGGGAAAAGTAAGCATTTTATACATATATAGTTTTAATAACTACGCCATTAATAAACCGGAAACTCAACTTTATTATCTCCCTTGATCACATAATAACAAAACACATGAAAGTACCATAGGTTATCAAATGCACAACAATGATCAATGAAGTTTTAAACATTTATAAATTCTTAAACCTTAGGACACTAGGAGGTAAGATATTGTTTAAGGTCAAATTATGTTTTTAACATTAATTCTCAAACGCCAGGACAGAGTGAAAAGTAAGTGATTGTTTGTAGATTCAATGATTTTGTATACGTTGTTCAAAGTCTCAATACTGAAGACAGAGGTTAAAATAAGAATTCTGCACAGGATTAATGCAGTTAAAAAAATAGTGTCGAAACGTAAAAGATTGCGAAAAATAAGGCTGCGCATTTAAGTTTATGAAGTTTTTATTTGAATCATTAAGATACATATTTGCATATAATATAAATGATACGTGTTTTCTAATATGGATGACCGTGTCTTAAGTGCGTTTATGAAAGATAAATAAATAAATGTATTTTTATTTTAANATGCACAAGGACGATATATGAGAGACAACTGTACTGTCTTGATATAAGAGTATGTGCCTACGATTAGTAGCTTCGAGGTCGGGTGTTTGCCTTGGAGCTAGGAAATTTTGGAATCGACTTTTTTCTTGTACAAATCTATGTCGGTCCGACGTTAGGCCCATACGAACTGTTTGCGTAGTTGTATCTATAATGTCTTATTTTATAAGCACATACATGTCACTATATGACATAAACATATTGTAAAAAAAGGAAACAAATAATGCAGTTAGCAGAAGCCATTCACTTATTTTCACCTGGTCAGACCCGAGGTCATTTTTTACAATCGGTTTATGCAAATTTTTCTACACAAAGAACAACATCATAAATTCGAGACTGAAAACATGAAATGAGGGTAATCAGAAAAGTTTGAAAAATTTGTATGCATTGTTTGTATAGTGCTGTTTAATAGATCTTCATAACATATACAAACAGATCTTTACAAAAATCAAATCACATTAACAGAGAAATGTATTATTCGTTCTTTAATATGAATTCATTCATATCCCATACATCACGCAGTCAACAAAGTGCTATACCAATTTAAAAGGGAAAACATTCTCGGTTATATTGACTTGTATTATACCAAGCATATAGCGTAAGGATGTCTCGACATCCGCGCTTCTAATGTTAGCATTACTACGCTTATATGACCTAATTGAACAGCGGGATTGTGTATCGTAAATGTATAT
>VMBQ01009496.1:18132-32094 GCA_007657795.1 Dreissena rostriformis
TTTTTTGTTTAACTATCCCTACCGTCTGTGTCAAATTTCATACAATACAGCAATTAGGCGAAACCCAAGTACCGGTACATAGACTGTTACAGATATGCAAAACAAAAATATATGGTTTACAATCTTAATTGGGATCACAACGGCTTACTTAAAAAAAAACACTTATACAATATTTAATCACAAACATAAGACCATACAGTATCAAACTCGACCTTAATCATCAATAACAGGGACTTGTTGACAGATTTCGGCATATTTTAAAGTTTCTGATTAAATGCTTTAAATTTATTAATGTAAACAACAGGACTAAAGAGCTCAATGAAAAAAACAAGAATGAAATAAAAGAAAGAAAAAAAGAATTAAAAAAAGTTAACCGCACCTGGGATCGAACCACTGAGTACCTATTATGAACCTACTCGGTCATTAATTTGTGATGATTCTGATAACAAAACTATTGCGTTGTGATAATAGCATCGGTGTTATATCCTCGGTTAAATAAACTGCCGCAACACCCCTTAAATAGTGTTTGTTTATTCTTTTTGTTCATTAAGACGTCAAAACTTACACAATTACTGTTTCTTATATAGACAATCCCAGAAGTCGATACCCCCCCTGATTACCGCCCCTGAATACTCGCGCGCGCCTCCAAAACGGTACTGAAGAACAATAAAGGGACCTATATGTTTGTATAGGTCTCTGAACAATAAAAGGAAGCGAAGCGATTTTATCTAAATGTATTTGAAGATTTAAATAGTTTCTGTTACCGATATGATCATCGCATAAAAGTTCGCATTTGTTTAATAAATATTTTTCGCAGTTATTTGGTTATTAATAGAAACAAGAGTCATAAAACTCGGCACGAATTAGGCCTTGATTGTCATTTTACATGTTATCAGAAGGTGACGCATGGTATCTTATCTTAATAACGGTATCTACACATGTGCAGACATGTGGTGTCAGAGACATACCAATTAACACTTTTAATCCACCCTTGGGACATCGCCTCCCACTGAGGGAAACATTTCATGCCTTTATCCCAGATAAAAAAAAATCAACACCATTTCTTTGCTCAGGTCCCTGCTTTGCTTAAATTGACAATCCGTAATTAACGAAGAAAAACATAACCTTTTGTGTTCGTGTTCTTTTTCCCCGTAAATTCAGACTAAATTACGAAAATTTAATAAAGTTTTTTATAAGTTAAATTAATGAAGAGAACATCATTGGAGCTATTTCAGTTTATTTAAGGTTCCATATTTTTTCGGTTGAACATTTTAATTGTAAATTTAGATTTTATTAAGAAACTTTAACAAAAAAATTAAATGCGTTTAATTAACGTTATTTAATAAGCTGATATGTACTTTGAAAAAAAAAAGAGTCTGCCATCCCTGACATCTTACACAGTTTTGCTAATGAATAACTTCGTTACTTGTTCATTTAGCTTGAGAGCGATTTTTAAATTATTAGTTAAACTAAAAACTTCAGTTTTAGACTAAACCAGATACATACTTTTTAATAAAAAAAAAAGTTTTCCTCTAGCTGAAATCTTACAGAGTTTTGCTTATATATATTTCCGGACCAATTTTAGTTTAAATCACAAACTTTATTTGGGCTATAAATTTTTACATTACATTAAAAAGATACTAAAATAAGAAATATTAATAACAAAATAATACATGTTTAGACAAACAAAGCTATATACTATTCAATAAAAAAAGTCTGCCTCGGTCTTGAATCTTATAGTTTCTAAATGACTATCCCCGGAACTATATAATTATTTCTAAAGAAATAATAATGTTTTAAGCAAAGGCAGAAATCTACTTTTCAATAAAAATTGTCTATTTCGGCCTTAACTCTTTTAAAGTTTCGCTTATTAATATCTCCAGCACTATTCACGCTTAAATCACAAAGTTAAATTCAGACTTTAGATATTGATTTCACATTTATAATTATCCTGGAATAATTCCATTCCATAAAGAAATACTTAAATTTTAGGCAATGACATTACAGAAAGTTGTGCTTAAAAAACCTAACTCAGCCTTAAACATTACGTGTTGTCACTGAATATTGTTGCAGAGACAAATATTTTATAAATTTATCGTGAATATTTCTTATTTAACTTCCATTGATTAACGCTGTGATAAATATCGAAACTTTGTTCCATGTTTATCTTGTTTTCAATCTAACTTTCCGAAGTGATAAAATACTATTTATTTGAATAGAGCGGGTGTACCCTATGATTACGCGGTTATCTGCCTAATTCTTCAGTACCATCTTCAGTAGCGGGTCACGTGATAGACAATATGGCGGCGGTCAATTTATCGATTCTGGGATTGTCTATAGTTTTGAGGTATACAATTTTTCGTAATTCTTTAGAAACAGTTTATTTAGAAAGATAATGATATTCGTCACCTACATCTCGAGTGCTACATATAGTGCATAGGCTATTACAGCGTTCTATATTGGACCATTTAATTAAGTTTTTCAATAGAAACTTGGTCATTACACATTCTAAAATTAACAATAGATTGTGAAAGGCGTGGAGGTAGGACATCAAGGTAATACTCGTATTTATGTTCGGTTTTGTATATGCGATAATTGAGACATTTGTTTGATTCAAAGATACTGTTTTGCCAATTTTGCACATACTGGTCTCTAAGGCATGTTTCTATCGTAAGTAAAAGTGATTCTGTAGAATACAAATAATCCCGGTTTAACCGCACATGACTTAAACCACATTCGTCAAGGATAGGTTTTGCAAGGCGCAGCCAGTTATATTCTCTCTCGTTTTTTGAATAGTCAAGATACATTAATGTATACATCATAGTTGATAGTTTAACATTTGTACATATGTAGGTGTTTATCTGAGATGTAAACACTTACATTATTATGCTCCACCAGGTAATGTTCTAAGTCGTTCAGGTAGAGAAAAAAAGAATCGGTGAGAGATTTTCACCCTGGTGCAAGTCTCTTTCGCAGGGGAAAAAAATAAATACTTATTGATAACAAAAATACATTATTTTATGCCACTAGACATATTTTGTATGATTCTTAGAAAGTTTCCATCAATATTATATCGCATTAGCTAACCCCAGAGACTCACTCTCCATACAGAGTCAAAAGCTTTTTGGAAATCGATAAAACAATATAATAACTTCTTATTTCTACATCTACAAATTTCAGCTAGGGTGTGCAAAATTAAAATATGGTCGACAGTGGAGTGATTTTTTCGAAAACCAGCTTAGTTAGAGTTTAACAAATTATTAATTTCTAGGAACTCTGATGACCTATTGTTTAAAATCGCCGTAAATAGTTTGCCAACACAGCTCAATATTGGTATAGGCCTATTATTGTGTGGATCATCTTTTGCTCATTTGTTTTTAACAATTGGCACAATTGAGCCGACAAGGCATGACTCTGGTATGAATAAACCATCAAAAATATATCCAACCATAAAAAAAAATACGGATGGGTATATTTTCTCAAATACGAATACCAAAAGGCCGTAAACCCACCACGGATGGTTTCTACTCAATCTTTATAACACAAACGCTAATTATAACATATCCTGGGCTCCGCGAGATCCTTTTTGTTCTTTCTCCCACTGAGCTGTAGTCAGCTTCCTACGACAATAGGGGAAAGCACTCAGTCAATAAACTTCCACACATCACTGGAAGATGCAAAAGTGCGCTATTGGGTCGTTCCGGTACCCCTAGTGCAGGCTTCCTGAAAAGTCACAAAAAGTGCCTGTCAACCGGACAGGCTGATGGAAAAGTTAGCCTTTCCGGACAAAAATTCAACTGACCGAACAGCGTGAATTTATAACTGAAGAATTAATATATATATATATATCATCATATTTATTGCAATGTGAAGCCTGTGTATAAGTNATATTTGTTCGCATGTAGGATTCCAGACCCATGATACATTCTACTTTAGCTTCAATACGTAAATCATCCAGCCCTGAAAATCTTGAATGGTGTAATGAATAATCGGTTAGCACCTCTTGACTCTCCCACACTGGGTCTACCGGCTGACTCTAAGGTGCCATGAAGACCTTGACTGGTGAAATGAATAATCGGTTAGCACCTCTTGACTCTCCCACACTGGGTTATACCGGCTCAATCTAAGGTGCCATGAAGACCTGGACTGGTGAAATGAATAATCGGTTAGCACCTCTTGACTCTCCCACACTGGGTCCACCTACAGGCTCTTGACACTCATACATAAGTTGTAAGTTGAGAAGGTCTATCATCCATTACTATCACTAAGGCAGGAATGTAGTGGTATGTGAATAGGCGTATAAAATCATCAAAATTAATGTTGGGAGTAAGACATAATCTGCATGTGGCTACGTTCCAAATGCCTGAAAGAAGATTAAGTTTTAAGTAAATTATTTTTTATGAAATAAAACACTAAATTGATCCCAAGCAACCTCACACACCCGATACGACGATCCCCCAGCAAGGATATATAGTTCAGTATTTAACCAAACTTAGGAAATAAGTGCAAAGTATTCCGTGTCGTGTTCCGCTTTCAAACCAAACACCATTCAGTTCCCAATATTTTTTTAACTCACCTGTCACGAAGTGACAAGGTGAGCTTATGTGATCGTGTGATGTCCGGCGTCCGTCGTGCGTGCGTGCGTCCGTCCGTCAACAATTTGTTTGTGTAGACAGTAGAGGTCACAGTTTTCATCCAATCTTAATGACATTTGGTCAGAATGTTTATCTTGATGAAATCTGGGTTGGGATTGTATTTCGGTCATTTGGGGTCAAAAACTAGGTCACTAGGTCAAATAATAGAAAAACCTTGTGTAGACAATAGAGGTCACAGTTTTCACCCAATCTTTATAAAATTTTGTCAGAACATTTATCTTGATGAAATCTGGATTGGGATTGTATTTTGGTCATCTGGGGTCAGGGTCAAATCATAGGAAAACCTTGCGTAGACAATAGAGGCACAGTTTGCATCAGATCTTAATGAAATATGGTCAGAATGTTCGTCTTGTTAAAATCTGGGTTGGGATTGAATTAGGATCATCTAGGGTCAAAAACTAGGTCACAAGGTAAAAAAGAAAAACATTGTAAACACTGTAGAAGTCACATTTTATGCCCAATCTTCATGTTACTTTGTCAAAATGTTTGTCTTAATGATGGTTGAATTCAAAAGTGGTTCCGGTCCGTTAAAAAGCATGGCCGCCAATGGGCGGGGCAGTTTTCCTTATTTGGCTATAGAGAAACCTTGTGAACACTCTAAAAGTCACAATTTATGCCCAATCATCATGAAACTTGGTCAAACTATTGGTTTTATTGATATCTCGGACGAGTTTGAAAACGGTCCAGATCGGTGAAAAAATATGGCCACCAGTGGGCGGGGCAGTTTTCTCTATATGTATATAGTGAAAACATGTGAACACTCTAGAAGTCACATTTTTGGTCCAATCTTCATGAAATTTGGTCAGAACATTTGTTTTATAGATACGTTAGTTAAGTTCGAAAATGGTTCCGGTCCGTTGAAAAACATGGCTTTCAGGGGGATGGGGCAGTTTTCCTTATATTTATATAGTAAAAAAGACTTGTGAACAGTCAAGAAGTCACATTTTTTGCCCAATCACCATGAAACTTGGTCAAAACATTATTTTTTTTTTATATCTCGGACGAGTTCGAAAATGATCCAGATCGGTGAAAAAACATGGCCGCCAGTGGGCGGATCAGTTTTCCCTATATGTATATAGTGAAAACATGTGAACACTCTAAAAGTCACATTTTTGTCCCAATTTTTCTTTGATTCCTAGATACGAGAGCTGAGTTCGAAAATGGTTCCGGTCCGTTGAAAAACATGGCTGCCCAGGGGGGGGGGATTGCACATTTTCATTATATTTATATAGTAAAAAAAGCTTGTGAACACTCTAGAAGTCACATTTTTTGCCTAATCATCGTGAAACTTAGTCAAGACATTGGTTTAATTGATATCTCGGACAAGTTGGAAAATGGCTCCGATCGGTAAAAAAGCAACACTTTTTAGCTCACCTGATTGCTCAGGTGAGGTTTTAGGATCAGTCTTTGTCCGTCGTCCGTCCATCCGTCCACATTTGGTTTGTAAACATCCTAGCATTCACATTTTTCAAGCATTATTTATCAAAGTTGCTGAGAAGCTATATGGCCACAAGATCTCAGTCAAGTCTGATAATGGGCAAAATCGCATAATAAATGCCAGAATTATTGCCCTTAGATTGTCAAAATTTTCATTATATTTTACCAAATCCTTGTTAATACTCTAGAGGTCACAATTTTGTTTTAGATTTTATGAATCTTAGTCATAATATTTATTTTTGTAAGCAAAGTTTGATGTTTGGTCATGAGGGGTCAAAATATAGGTCACCAGGTCAAATCTTACAAAACCTCGTAAACACTACATAAGCCAGAGTTTTGGTTCAATAATGATGAAGCTTGACCAGGATGTTTGTCTCGACAATATCTAGGTCAAGTTTGACGTTTGGTAATGTGGGGACAAAATCTAGGTCATGGGGTCTAATCTTACAAAAATCTTGTAAACACACTAGAGGCCATAGTTTTGGTCCAATAATGAGGATACTTGACCAGAATGTTTTTCTTGATGATATCTAGGCAAAGTTTGACATTGGGCCATGTGGGATCAGAATCATAGTCACTAGGTCCAAATCTTACAAAAATCTTGTAAACACTCAAGTGCCCATAATGTTTGATTCAATAATGATGATACTTTAGGATTAAGTTTGTTAGGGCAATATTTAGGCAAAGTTAAACATTTGATTCATGTGGGTTCAAAATCTAGGTCACCAGGTCAAATTATTGAAAAACCTTGTTTATCTTTAACCACAAAGCACGCAGCATTGATATTTGATATGTGACAAAGATTGTTCAAATCATGCCACTGGGAAAGCTCATTTCACAGGTGAGCGATCTAAGGCAATCTTGGCCCTCTTGTTTATTATATTTATCAATATTACCTGTATGGCGCATATATTTTCTGAAATACCACTATCAATCTATACATTTTAATAATTATAAGACATAGTTATGTTTTAAAACATGAACTTTAAGATATCACTTACGTTAAAATTTAACATGTATTTAACTAATTTGAAGGTAGAAACATACCTGTCAACCAATTGTCAGTGTTGGTAGATGGGATTAAAAATGTAGATCTCATGGTCAAAATACTCTGACAGTTTGATTCAGGCACTATAGGTGGAATCTCCCTATCGGAGGTTTGTAACCGTCAAGTACATATTTCAACACCATTTGTTTCGCAATTATCCAGCTAATGCTAAGCTTTTAAATATTTTAAAGTAAAATCAATCGTCTATACACTCGTCTATCAATATGAATCGTAGTTATTCGGCAATGACCTAAACATGTTACGGTTCATCTAATGTAAACAATCTCACAATTTCCGTACAATGGACGGCAAGTGCGTGCGCATGCGCGAAAATGATGTCGGAGTTTCCGAACTCTTCTTACACAAAGCACTTCGCAAGCGTCATTAAGAAACTTATTCATTGTTATTTCAGAAGTATTAAGAAGAAATTAGATGTTTCACAGTTTCAAAATATACGATAATGCTATCTTTACTTGAACGCATTCTAATTTTTGGTCTCGACCTTGAACAGACGACCAGACCAGAAATTCCTATTTCATACATATATATAGTTGTACTGATGTTCAATAAATATATTTATTCTCAATTAATGACAGCTCGTGCAGCAAGAACCATTCTGGTAATGACAGACCGATTTCATGCGAATAAATACCAAACGTTAGCTTAGCCGTCGTTATTGCGAAGAAATGGGGTGAAGAAAGACCACCTGCGCGTGAATGAAGTGGTCCGAATTTTAATAAATAATGCATAAGTATCGCTATAAAGAACGCAGAACTATTCTGAGATTATTTCATGTGACATTAGTTCCAATTATAGTTGGTGTAACTTTGTTACGAGTACAACTAATATAATTATGAATATCGTATCATATATTTATACACGTGTACTTCTCTTTTGGAATGCTTCCTTTACCGCGGGTTCCTTCGTGTTGATTGCAGTAGACTGGAATTGATGTCCGTCTCGTACACAAGCGAAAGTACTTGTGCCGTTTAAACATTTGATACGCTCTCTAAGAAAAGGAGGTTTAATGCATGTTCGTAAAGTGTCATCCCAGAGTAGCCTGTACAGTCCTAAACTGGATTTTTTTCAACTAACTGATACGGCTTTCGAATCAAAAGTCATATATACCGATGTAAGTGCGTGTTTTGGTGATACAGTGTAGCTTGTTGTTTATATTGACTGCACTTGTATTTTTAATTCTAACACTACACGCGACTTGTTTTCTAAAGACAAAGAAGGAAATCAAGTGTGGGTTATTACGCAATAATTATGGGCGGAGCTTAATGTTTCGAAAATAGTTTCGAATAAATAAAGAAAATATTGCAGTAAAATGCACGTGCTAAAACCCGCTCTAAAAGAAATGCAATAAATGTAGCATGTATATAAATGTAAGGAAACAACAAGTTGTATATTTGGTGATAAGTGGCATAACTACGCCGACAAAGAATGTTATTTGTTAGGAAACGTTATTAAGAAAACATTTATAGCATGTCACCTTTTCAGTAGCATCAATAAACGTGACGTCATTTAGTTTTTACGATTTTGTTCTCAATGAAAGTGACGTCATTTGCAAAATATTTATGAATGAAAACGACGTCATATGTTTGTACAATTCAATGACGTCACTAAATAGTAAACTTTGTACTAAGAAGGGCGGAGTATTGAAAAATATAGTTCACGTCCAAAAGCTTGAACCAAATCAATCAGAATCGTGTTAGAATCGAGATAATTATTTTTTATGATGGCTTGTTGTCGAATAACCCACAGTATGGAGTATAGATGCGCGTTATCAAATCACTCGTGCTTCGCACTCGTGATTTAATTCCTACGCATCTATACTCCTTATTGTGGGTTATTCGACAACAAACCATGATAGAAAAATAATTATCTCGATTCTAACACATATCAAATACATACATCGGAAGTAACAAGTGCTCTTAAAATATCAGCGTCGCGGCGACGTAAGGTTAAAGGGACCTTTTCACGTTTTGGTAAATTGACAAAATTGAACAAAATTGTTTCAGATTTGCACATTTTCGCTGTAAACTGAAGATTTACCATGCTCTTAAATAAACCTTATATGCATCTTTTGACGATTGAAAACCCTGAAAGTTATAAATCTTACAAACGCGAAACGATTGAATAATTTGGAGAGTTCTGATGTTATCGTTATATTTTTGTGACATTACTATGATTGCTAATATAATGGATAAAACACACCACTCACTGTATGAGCACGGATAGCCGAGTGGTTTTGTTGCAAGACTTTTACTCCAAGGGTCAGTGGTTCGAGCCCAGTTGAAGATTACTTTTTTTCTTACTTTAATTTTATTCTTGTTTTACTGGAGCTATTTAGTTCCAATGTTTACATTTATCAATTTAAAGCATTAATGACAAACCTCAATACATGCCAACATCTGTGAAAAGGTCCCTCTAATAAGCCACTACACCACTTCATTCAAAGTGATGCAAGTTCTTTACTACAAACGTAATACCGTTTCTATTTAAAGTGTATTCATTACATAAAAACAACCAAAACACAATTCGTTGTGAAAATAAAACAATGTATTATTATGTATTATTTTGCGCGAACTATGCAATATATAGAAAATATCAATACTCTTACAGCTTTTAAGTAATTAAAAATGATGTCTCGCATAAAAAACTTATGTTTTAAAAAGGTTCAAACTACTGTAAATAACGTTGTGTTTTTCACGACTTTCATACTACATTTGAATGTTACATGCTTTATTTATACACGTCAATTACTATATATCATCGTGCATCCATTTATGTACATATCGTTTGCTATTTTTAAAGAATAACTATGTGTACATGCACTATTTTAGGATGTTTCTCATTAACTGTCACTATCAATTTTCCAATTGACTTAAAATGCGTCTATTTTTTTATGTATGGAAACAACTAATTAGCTGTTAGATCAATGTTGGAACGTCTTCTCGATTCATTCTCTGAATATTTGTTTTTGAACTATTTTTGTATTCACATCAAAACTGCCTGTTCGTGTTTATGAGCTATCAATGCTTTGATTAAACAAGGAACAACGAACACAGGCATTATTATATAATTTATATGGGTTGTGTGCATTAAATTAAGTGACCAATTGTATTTCATCTATTGTGTTGTGATGCAAATGGTGCTCTAAATGCTAAATTTGTATTGTGTAACAACATTTTCAAAATTTTGATTACATTCGCAGACGTTTCGGTTTAAAACACCAGCTCTGCTTCAAATTAAAACGGTTTCATATGCAAACAAAACTTTATAATTGCAAACATGACAAAATGGTGCAATATGAAATTGTAAATCACTTATTTCCGTTATACTGGTTTCTTTTGTGTTTTGATTAACAAAATGCAGTCGATAAACACCGGCAATTAACTAGCAAAAGACAAGTTAATTATACTAATGGCCGATATGATTTCCTTAAAACTTATATGTACACATTGCATCCATGAACTGGACCTGTATTAAAACAGCCTGTGATGTCTTAGATTTCAATAATCATCTTTTAATGTATATGAGTCGCTCTCTGAAAAAGGGGGCTTACTGGATGTGAGTAGAGTGTGCCCAGATAAGCCTGCGCAGTTCGTCTGATTTGGATTTTCTGCAACAATGGTCTTCCTTAAATTCAAAAATACAATTAAATCGGAAAGTTTAAATGCTTATCTTGGACGAGACTTTACGCACATACATTAAACCCCCTTTTTACAGAGCGAGGCTGAATTATTTCAGTGGATTCTCGATTGTACGATCGCGATGAGTATTGTGGACAACATGTTCCGCCTTAACTGGATATTTTTTTGCTACGAAGAGACTTTCATGCATTAAACCCCTTTTTCACAGAGCGAGAATCATATTATCCAAACAGATGCTTAAACTGCGTAAGTACTTTCGCTTGTGTACGGTAATAAATTAAGGTCGACTGCAATCGAAACAAAATGAAGGTACTCGCGGGAAAAGTATCATGCCAAAAGAGAAGTACACGAGTATAAATATATGATACGATATTCATAATTATATTATTTGCAATCGTAACCAAGTTACACGCGCTATAATTGTAACTTATGTCACATGAAATAATCTCAAAATAGTTCTGCGTTCTTTTTAGCGATACTAATGTTTAATTAATTAATCTTTCGGACCACTTTATTCACGCGCTGGTGGTGTTCCTTCATCCAATTTCTACGCAAAAAAAGACTGCTGAGCTTAAGTTTGGTATCTATTTGCATGAAATCGTCGGTCTGCCATTACCATAAAAAATCTGGTCTGGTTCTGCATGATCTGTCATTTATTGAGAATGACTTTATTTATTAAACATAAGTACAACTAGGTGTCTGAAATATTAATTTCTGGATTAAGTCGACTGTTCAAGGTCGAGAATAAAAAATGGAAGGCGTTCAAATAAAGATAACATTATCGTATATTTTGAAACTGTTTAAGCATCTAATGGCTTCCTAGTGTCTTCATAATTATTATGAAATTAAAAAGAATAAGTTCGTTCGTGACAATTGCAAAGTGTGTTGTGTAAGAAGAATTTTAATTCCGAAAATTACGTCTTTTTTGCGCATGCATGGTTCACCTTTGCCGTCCATTGTACGGCCATTGTGCAATTGTTTATATTAGTTGAACCGTAACATTTTAAGGCATTTGACGAAAAAGAACGGAAATGTTGAAAGACGATTTTATAGACGATTGCATTTCAGAAACATCTTAAAAAGCTTAATTAGCATTAGATAGATATTTGTGAAAAACTGGTGTTGAAATATGCATCCGCCGAGTTCAAACCATCGATGGGGGAGATTTCACCTATATAGCCTGAACCAAACTGGCCGAGTACTTTGACCATGAGATCTACATTTGAGCCTCGCTCTGTGAAAAGGGGGTTTAATGCATGTGCGTAAAGTTTCTTACCATATTAGCCTGTGCAGTCCGCACAGGCAAATCAGGGACGACACATTCCGCTTTTATGTTGTTTTTTTTTGTTTAAAGGAAGTCTCTTCTTAGCGAAAATCCAGTTTAGGCGGAAAGTGATGTACCTGATTAGCCTGTGCCGACGCACATGCATTAAACCCCTTTTTCACAGGGCGCGGCTAATCTACATTTCTTAACCCAACTAACAGCATTGACAACTGGTCTACAGGTATGTTTCTGCATTTGAATCAGTAAAATACATGTTAAATTAAAACGTTAGTGATAGCTGAAATTTTTTTTTTTTTTTTTTTTTTTTTTTTNTGTTATCGGTTTTTTTTTTTTTTTTTTTTTTTTTTTTTTTTAATCAAAATTAGTATGTCTTATGATTGAGAAAATTCATATTATAGATTAGTAGTAGTATTTCAGGAAATATACGCGCCATACAGGTAATATTTATAAATATAATACAATTAATGTTGGGCACTGCATGTTGCTTGATTTGAAAGTGGGACACGAAACGGACCACTTTACAGCTTATTGCCCAAGTTTGGTTCAATACTGTACTATCAATACTTCAATACTTTTCTAGTATATCCTCTCTGGGTCATCGTCGTATCGGGTTTGTGAGAGGTTGCTTGACATCAATGTAGTGTTTATGTCATACAACGTAATTAAATTAAAACTGTATCTTAGTTCAGACATTCGGAATGTAGCCACATGCAAATTATTTCTTACTCCCAACAATAATGTTGATGGTTTTTCACGCAAATTCACATACCACTACATTCCTGCCTTATTGATAGCAATGGATGATATACCTTCTCAACTTACAACCAATGTAGGAGCGTCATGACCATGTTAGTGGACCCAACATGGGAGAGTCAAGAGGTGCTAATCGATTATTCATTGCAGCATTCATGGTCTTCATGGCACCTAAGAGTGTTCCGGTAGAACCAGTGTGGGAGAGTCAAGAGTTGCTAACCGATTATTCATTTCATCAGTCAAGGTCTTCAGAGCTGGATGATTTAAGTATTGAAGCTTAATCAACGAATATTTGGTAAAACATTTCGATAAATAAAGTTAACACATACAAAATCATGGACCGAACGGCTTCGGGCAGCTCATAAGAACTACGTCGTGATTCCGACGCTGCCCGAAGCCAAGCTCGCGTTCGCTTGTAAATGTTCGGATATCGTCGGGGGAAAATTTCATCGAATATATTGTCACACAAAAAATATAAACGAGCATTTTGTATGTAGTTAAATCTCTGTTACCAAACCACATCTAGCGTTGAAATTGTTTGCGATTGATATAACCAAAACTGATTTTGTATTTGTTAACTTTATTTTTGGGTTGATAGATTTTTTTGTCAGATCAGTGAGTCTGCGCAGGAAACTACGACCGAGGAGTACGACTTGACAACATAAGTTAAGGTAACCAAGCAAAGATTGCAGTGTTTTCAAAGTTATAGTACGTTTAACGGAATGAAGGGGGATTCTAAGTTTATCTAATTTTTCTTGGGGAAGCCTAGCTTCCATTAAGTCAGTATCCAATTCCAAACCCATGAATGCAATAACAGTTCGAGCAGACTCAGTTTTTTCTAATTTAATAGGAATGCCTACTTCAGCACAAAAGGACAGGAATTTAGTTAAGTTTTGTTGGCAAAGAGGTGAAACTGGTGGACCTAGAATTAGGAAATCATCTAATATGTGTACCATATGGTCAATGCCCAAACATTTGTTACACGCAGTGAATGGCCGAACTAAAACGCTGAAAGATAGCTGGCGCAGATGAACTACCCATAGTTAAAAAAGTGTCGTAATAATATTTGCCCTGAAATGTAAATCCTAACAAATTATAATCTTCTGGATTCACTGGTATTATTCG